>JAIUZE010069095.1:0-46784 GCA_022085475.1 Heliosperma pusillum
ATTTCGAAAATACCCCATCTATTTCGAAAATACCCCATCTATTTCGAAAATACCTCATCTATTTTGTAAGATCATTTTTACTTGTTAACCTTTTGGAGAGACTTCGTCTCTTGGTGTGGTATAATTCGTACTCTAGTTTGTAATATATGACACTCCTCGTATTCTTTCCTTGCATGTATAAAAGTTTTTAAAACTTCATATTTCCGCTATATAATTCACATGCTTGTATGTTTTATCTTTCCGCATTCGCGAGGGTTGTCACAGTACCCACACATATATTTTCTTTGAATGTTCTAGTTGTTTGTATTTATGAGTTTATAAGGCATAAAGACACAAAGGATCATACATTGAGTCACCTATAATGTTATCAATGAGGTTAGTTATAAGAATATTGAATTCAAAATTACTATTAAGTCATGTATGTTTAATTAAGTTATAGACATAAACACGGTTTCTTAAATTTTTATTATAGCTTCCATGTAAACCTATGTAAAGAGTGAAGGGTGAGAGCACCTAAGAGGGAGAGGAGTGAATTAGGTGTCTATTTAAAATTTTAAACTTAATGAAGGCTGTTTTTTAACTATTTGGTCATTAGATAATACTTAGATGAAAGCAGAAGTTTAGACTTAGAGTTAAAGAGTTAGAAGGATATAACAACGATTCAGCAAGCAGAGGTCACAGTGAAATCAACAATATATTCAGAGCGCAGCGGAAATAAAAACGTAAATAGACAACACAACGATATTTTTAAAACTGGTTCGGTCACTACTCCGCGGCCTACATCTAGCGTTACTTTATTGAACGTTTTAGAAGTAAACTCATACAAATTAAAACCCCAAACAACAAAACAACTCCTCAACCTACTTTGGTTGCTATTTGCATAAAGCTACTCCACAATAAGACTTTTGCTGAAAGCTACTCCGCTAAGATACTTTCTCAACTTTTTCAGGTTGCAAGTTGCTTAAGAGAACTCTATCTCAAGACTTGCTTTGGTTCCATCTCGTTTTTGTTACAAGTTTCACAAATCTCAATGTGTTGACGCAATTGAAAGGTGGAGATAACTTTTAAGTACTAACACGAGATCATCGAACACAATACATGCTTTGAGTGCAACGAACTAGCTCTTTGTAAAAGACTTAAGAAAATATTTTGAAAAAAGAAGAAATGTTAAACGTTTTTGCAAAAATTAAATTTATTCGATAAAGCTTAAAGTCTTTTTCGTTTTAAATGTTGTTGTTGTACACTTGCTCAAATGAAATCAGGACGGTATTTATAATGTCAAGTAGAGTATATTTCACACATAAAAATAACACACTACATTAGAGTCGAAGTGTTAAAACAATTAAACAATTGAAGCTGGAACAACACTAGCATATGTTGATTACTACACAAGTAAACTGAGACCCCTTGTGCAAGATGAAAGAGTTACTTGCAAATGTAATCTTGTTTACTACTCCCTCTGTCCCATTCAATAGTTTACACTTGCTTTATTTTCCCCTCACAAAATAAAGCAAGTGTAAACATCTCACTGGGATAAAGGGAGTAGTATACTTAATCTTGCTGCCCACAAATAGACAAATATAGGTTGAGTTTTACATCAAGAAATAGATTATTTGGTAATGTGTATGGGAACCATAAACATTGCCAAATATGTAAAAGTAAACAACCCTTTTGTTGGGAAGTGTCTTTTTGTGCTAGCAACCTCTTTTGCAAGACAACCAAAAGCTTTCTTTATTTGAAGTGATCAAACCAGATTTTCAGAAGTATAAAGTGTTGATCAAAAGTTTGGAAAGCATTTTGCACGAGATTAAATATTTTCGAAATATTTGTTCATAGCGTGGCGGAAACCACAGTGGAATCCACTGTTCATTTTGAAGCACTTAGCATATAATAAATTAATGATTTTCTTATACAACACCATGACTCTTACTTTGACAATTTTCATCTTTTGATCTTCTTGTACAACCTTGAATGATTGAGTAGAGCTTCCAAAGCTATAAGATTAAAGTAAGAGACACACAATTAAATAAACAATAAGATTAATTTGTCTTAGGCATCATTAACACAACTATCTCAAATTGGGTCTCAACAATCTCCGCCGTTGATGATAGAAATACAAATAAAATTGAGTGTCATATTCCCCCTTAATCTATGGCACAAATTCTCGTTTCAGACGGACGACATGTCTTATTGTTTTAGACGGGTCAAGCCCTCTCACAAGAGAGAAAGTGGGGCAAGTGAGAGGATAATGGATACACTTTCCCCACTTGCTCTCTTGTGAGGGGGCTTGACCCGTCTAAAAAAATAAGACGGGTCACCCCGTTTGAAACAAGACCAACTGATGGTCAAGGTTCACAAGTCTAAACATGATTAAAACGAGATGACATACATAATCAAGTTAAACCAATAACACCACAACCAAGTCTAGCAAAATATCATAACATAAAGCAAAGGGAGCAAAAAGGATTAAGGTTTGGCTTGGGCTCGGCAAAAGATAGGCGGGATAGGTAGGCTTGTAGTTAGGCATCATCTTCTTCACCATCCTCGGACTCGCCATTCTTAACCAGACCATTCACAATTACAATCAATTCTTCATTTTGATTCTTGATTACGGCCAATTCCACAAGCATACCTGCTGTTGGAGTATGTGTCCTCGACAATAGTATGATCACATGTTTAAATCTCATAAAAGAAATACATGAGGGATGATACATTACACAGTCAACTGATCAACATTTATCAGTAACGATTGACTATCTAGAGGTTGACGATACTGTCGTTTTACGGTGGTGACTAGTTGATCCCTTAAGGTAACACCTATAGGACCATTGCCTTAATTGAAAAGTTAATTAATTGTATATCGCTACAGATTAATTAAATCCTTAAATTGAACAATAAATTTTTTAGAGTGAGAATATTATGTCTTATTGTAATGTGATTAAATAAGACTCAATTTGTTAATTAAAATGTTATATTAGTAAAACTGATTATTGTTTACAATTTGAGATAAGAAGAATTAGTTAATTGTAATTACAAAAGGTTGTAGATTATATTAACTAGACTTTATATGACCCATTTTATACACATGTAATTATGAATTACTAGTCAATTTGTTAAATGTAATTTATCTGATATAAAATGGTATTTAATTTGTTAAATATGCATTAAAATATCTAATGACATGTTACATGTTACATGTTACATGACATACCAAATTACAAATGACAAAATGTGAAAGATAAAATGGAGTCCATGTTAAGAGGGTGGACCGGTTTTGTGGTGGGTAGTTTATGGTTGTAATTAGTTTATGGCTTTTATGCTAAAATACAATGGTTACACCTGTTTAAACAAGACCTACCCAATTATTTTGATAAGACAAAAAGTGGAGCATGCTTGTGTAACGCCCCGAAAATCAAGTACACGGGGAGCACAAAATAATTCATTTTATTAATAAAAATGGAAGCGAGATTACAGGGCATCACCGCCGTACTTCCCTTCCGTAAAATACAAGGCTATACAATAAATTAAATACATTTAAAAAGAATTACAACAAAAACAATATTTAATTGAATTAAACATCTTATAAGTCTTATCTTCTATATGAAATTCCTCACACTTGACCCTCCCTGGTACTGATACCTGAAAAAGATTGAATATGACGGGATCAGCCAACCACAGGCTGAGTATGACTCTAGTCACCTCCACCGGCCCTACTTTCTTGGGTTTAATATTCACTTCATTCACATCTCAGAAGGATAAAATAGGTCATATGAAACATAGTCGAATACTTATTATAGAGTCCACACCAATCATCATCATGCAACATGTCATTCCACAATTTATACCGGTCTACCATTACTGAAGTGAGACACATTACGGAGTAAAAACTACCCTAGGCTAAGCCCTCCTCCATGTACACAGGACCATATTTATACCTTTTTTTTTTTTTCTGTAACCCCCTGGCGCCGCTCCCTTCTATGTACAAATTGTTAGGTTTGTAATGTCATCTCCTTCCCGAATGCAACAATTGGCCAATTATACATTATAAAACCATAACTAGCATGACAGACATATCATATTACACATAAATATACGTGTGAGTGGTATAAACATACTAATACAATCAATATAATATAACCAATTTCTCCTAATCTCGTCTTATTTCTATAATATAATAAGGTAGATAACAACTTCTATTGACGAAGGGTCTCGAAATCATACCTTACAACAAATGACGGATTAACGGATGCACTAATACTTACCACGGATGCACTAATACTTACCATGTAATGGATGCACTAATACTTACCATGTAACCTTGCAATGGCGTGATTTTCCGTTGATGTTTGAGATAGAGAATGAGGTCGATTTGAAGTGTTCTTGGACTCGTTGGAAAGGTGGGAGTAAAGGCTTTCTAACGGTTATCAACAGGGCGGTCAAAGGTTGCCTTATGTATGGTCTATTTGTGTGTAAAGTAAGCCGGGTCAAAGAGAGTTCTTGTAAATCTGGGTTTAGAGCGGGTGGTCATGAGGTTTTTCGTGGGTCTTTTAATTGGGTTATAATGCTTTCTTTGGTTTTAAACTTGATATGTAGGTAGAGGGGAATACATGTTAGGTCATAATTGTGTTTTTTTGTGGCGGTCGTTGGTTGCAAGTAGTGGTTCGAAGGGAGGAAATTGACCCACAAAAAATTATACTTTCAACTTTCTTTTGTTTTGTTTTCACCTCCACTTCACTCTTCTCGAAACATTACTTTCAACAAACAACCATCAGTTAAAATACAACTACGACCTACCTTGTACTCCCATCTACCTACATAACAAATTTCAGACCAAACAAAGCTTTATAACCCCATTAAAAGACCCACGAAAGACCCCCGACCACCCGATGTAAACCCAGACTTACAAGAATCCTCTTTGATCTGCCTTACTTTACACATAAATTGACCTCACATAAGGCCACCATTGACCACCGTGTTGATAACCCCTAGAAAGCCTATACTCCCACCTTTCCAACGAGTCCAAGAACACTTCAAATCGACCTCATTCGCTATCTCAAACATCAACGGAAAATCACGTCATTGCAAGCTGTCAAACTATGATCAAAATGTTTAGTCCTCGCCCAAAATGTTGTGTTTGGCAAAAAAAAATCTTTTTAAAGGTTGTGTTTGACAATTTCTTTTTTTAAAGGTGGTGTTTGGAAGAAAAAGTTTTTTAAAGGTTGTGTTTGACAAAAAAAAACCTTCTTTTTTACGTGAGATACGTGAATGAGAGATGGCCTTTTATAGACAAAATATGAAGTCGGCTTAATAAGTTAGTGTTCAAGTTGTATTCTACTACTTCTTTCATAGTTATTAAGAAAGCTAAAACTTTAACTATAATTGCGTTAAAACATCTTAGCTAAAATATTATTATAATACTCATAGTTTTATCATTGTAATTTGTAGTATTACATAATAAATTACGAAGTAGGATGTATATTTGATCTAGCTAAATGGCTGGCTATTTATAGGCAACAAAGACGGCTTACATGATACAAGCATATCCTATGCTACGTGGTGATCGAGTGTGTGTTTATAAACTCAATTTCAAGTTTACTACTATCTACTATATGAAACTTAAAAGCTAAGTATACTTGACATTATATACTTATCTAGATAGTATATTGTTACTACTTACTAGATAACTTAAGATAGTCTAATTACATAGATGAAAGCCAACAATTCACCATAACTTTAAATTAGCCGGGTTAAAATCCCATATCTTAGCAATTTAGTATATTCCGGGCCAAATTACTCGTAACTGAAATTTAGTAGTATTAATTTATTATATATTTTGACAAATAACGTCATAAAAATTTGCTAGTAAAAACAATTCATGACAAATAATATTTTTCGGGTCTATTTGGGTTAGTCATGCCTCGGAGCCGTTAGATCAAAGTCGCCTTTCTAATCGAGCTCGTTTTACCAGTAAATATTATAATATGTACTCGTTGTATTCTATTAGTACCCCATACATTTAATACTAATTTTTTTCCGGGATATTACATTCTACCCTCCTTAAAATAAGTTTCGTCCCGAAACTTGAAAATAGAAAATGGAAAAGTTAAAACTTTGCTTTCCCAAAACTCAAGAAAGTTATAAGAATTTAGTTGAACAAAAGTCTTTTAAGCACATGTTTGAAATGAATAAAAAGTCGTAAGTGTCATATATAAGGGAACACCTGAATTCCCGTCGCGAACAAGAATTCAATCCAACTCAAAGACGTACTCAGATCATGCGTTAGTAGGTGCTTAACGGGTTATTAGACGTCTCCAATAACAAGCCTTAACATCCTACTAACGACACAAAAGTAAAGAAAAATAAAATAGAAGTTCATTTTCAATTTATTTTGGTAAAGGTACATACAAATTTTATATACATAATAAAATTTTGAAAATACACGAAAGACGAAATTGAAGTAGTTAGAAATTTTCGTAATACGTGAAGCAGTTATCGAAACGTCGAAATCAGGGGAAAACACCTGGATCCAATGAGTGAAAGGTAAAGAGTAGAATCCTAAAGGTAGAATGACAACAATTGGGATAAGGCAAAGCACTCTAGAAAATTGGTTTGATTTCAAAATAACAGTGTAATCTGACATAATCATATTCGATATCATCAAACGTACTCACCCAAGAGACAAGTAGGCCAATACCGTCTCGTCTATGAGAATCGTTATTTCAACAATTTCTCACTTTAAACATTTGAACTAGTATTGGTGCCCGGCTCCGCCCGGGCTACCTATATTTATCATTAAAATTTATTTTAATTAAATATTCTTTAAAGTTGTATAACTCATAAATTTATCATCAATATATTTCAATATATTTCTTATGACTTATCTTAAAACAATTCATTACTTCAACTATTAATATTTTATTTTAATCAATTGGTCGGCTAATCGTTCATGTATATTTTTTTTATTGTTAGTATTGTTTCTTTTATTACATTCGTTGTTACTACTGTTACTTTCACTACTCCCGTCGTAATTATTGTTAGTTTCACTACTCCCACCGTAATAATTGATACTTTCACTAATGCCGAATTAATATTGAAAATTTCACTACTCTCGTTGTTGTTCTATTATTTTCATTACTTTCGGTTCTAATATTGTTACATTGACTATTGAACTGAGTAATTACTATAATTTGATTAGCTGATGATTAAACATGCAATTTGAGTACACATGCAATTTTAAGAGGCTCATATATTTATATAAATATATTACATATATGTTAAATAATTTTAAAAGAATTATGCAATATTATATATTTTGGAAACCTAGCTTGATTTATTTACCTTTTAATATTTTCCAAAATATTTTGTGTAAGTTAAATAATTATAAACTTTAATTTAATGTATATTCTATGCTGCTAATTAATACCATAACTGGGGCATGTTTATTTTAAAGAAAATCACCCTATTTTGGTATTTTCTAAATTTATATTTCAACTAAAATTATATAATATTTACATTGAAATCCCTTGATTAGGTCTATCACACAGCGCTATCGATTAAAAACTATATAATATAATTAATTTGTAAAACTTTATTTAACTACATGGAAATCCCTTGGTTTCAGGATTTAATATATAGTATAGATATGTTCCGAATATCTGGTCATTGTTCATAATCAAATTATTCATTTATGAATAACAACAATTATCTTATCTTTACAGTAAATTAATTACAAATTCCATTCTACCATGCATTAACTTTTTTTTAAAAAAAAAAATTAATTAGATCACTATTAGTTTTTACAACAGTTTAGCTTTTAACACTTTCAAAATTTTCAATATAAATTCTAATTCTAATTATCTTTCAACCCTTAAAACAATTCACATTCTTTGTCCTTATTGCAATATCCAGTGTAACACTTTTTGTTACAACTTAATAATCTGATCACAATGCTAAGCTATACATACCAAAAAGGCTACACATATACAATGTGTATGACTTTTTCATACACAACTAACCATATTATGACATGTGGATTTATTATTTTTTAATTAATTATTTTGATTAAGGGTAAATTAGTCATTTGACTAAGGATAGTTATTAGTTTCCTTAATTCAAGTAAGGAAGTTATGATTATTTTATTTTATTCAGTCATTTATACAATTTGATTATTTTTCGTTTTTAATTTCATTTATATACTTTAATTATTTTTTTCCAGTTTTTAACTTATCTACTTTGGTTATTTTTTGGTTTTCAGTTTCATTTATAGATATATAATCGATTTCTACCATATAATTTATTTTTCGTTTTTAGTTAAAAAAATTTATATAGTTTGATTATTTTCGTATAAAATTTTTATCGTATGAAAATTTTAGTTTTAATTAATTGTGCGTATAGTTTTAGTCATTTTTTTTGTTTTATATAATTTTTTCATATAACATTGATATTTTAGGTTATATCTAAAACAAAAATTGAATATAAGATAAAAATTCAAAATTAAATACTCCGTATAATTAGATAAAAAAATGTAACTTATTAAATTAATTTCAATTATTAAATATAATATATTAATTTTGAATATGACGTATAACCAATAACAAAATAATAAAACTTCCTATTTTAGTTTCAAAAATCATGAACATATTACATTAATATAATAACAATTTTAAAAACGGAATATTTAACAAGTATATTGACATTATTTGTTTCCTTTTTTTGAAAATTAGAATCTGTAGAAGTCCTAGATTTAAGCTAATTTCTTAAAATAACTACTTGAATTAAGGAAATTAATAATCACTAATAACGTAATTACTAGATTAACCTTAGTTAAATAAATTAAATGAAAAATTAAAATCCACGTGTCATTATACGATTGGGGGTGTATGGAAAATGACATACACATTGTATAAGTGTATCATCTTCCCTATACATACCAAAATCTATAACTAACATAATTAAACTTTCCATTCTTCACCCCACTATTCTGAATATTAATTACTAGCTCCTATAGCATATCATCTCCATTATTGTAACATTAATATTAAATGTTTTGTGACTTCTCCATTAAATGTACATGATGATCATAAATTTTCTTCTAACTTCAATTTAAAATTACTTCCTTCCACCCAATTTTAAATGTATATTTATTTTAATGTTTTTCTTACTTTTAATTTGAGAAATAATCATTAACATATGTTAATATTCAAGTTTGATTACATTTATTTGCTACACGTCTATATAGAATTTTCTTACAACAAGTTTTAAACATTTATACTAACCGAAGTTATTTATACATACTACCCATCCAACCTTAACAAACTCACATACAATTAAATATACCACACTAAACAACCAATAGATAGTTACAACCAAAATTTGGTGGTTAAAACACGTTAGTCTTTGTTGGTTGGACCAAAAGTCTGATACTCCTCGCTTACTCATCCTCCTTATACGAATGGTTCATCATCCAATAACTATACCTTAGTATGGTACACGGCGGGACCACGAACCGGAACAAGCGTAGTGATACGCATTTGTGGAGTCGCCACCAATTTTTATGGGAAATTGGAAACGTTTGAATACTTCATGCCATGTCAAGACACAAAGTAATGACGTGAAGACTAAGAACTCGTTACCCTTAGCATTCTATGTCTCGAATGATTCTCGTGGATGCCAATGAACAAGGATGTTCACAGGGATATGGAGTAAGGGGTGATGATAAGTATTAGGAAGCTCTTTAATCGAACACATAATCCCCCCGCCTCGATAGCGGCCTCTACTAATGATTAGGGAAATCGTTCGTATTTGATATGTTATCGATTGTATGCATTCAATGCAACATCCAACGTTTTGATCCTAGCATGTGAATTAGACTATGTTGGTGGACATGTAATTAGCATTCAATTATGTCGAATTAAGATTTAGAATTGATTATACATAAGAGAAAAGCACAGAAGGAATTTGTACAATTACAATGACTTATACGAAATTACAACTGATTACATGATCTACGTTAGAAATGTACTCAAAACGGAGATTTGAAGAAAAGAAAAGATTTTGAAAAATTAAATAAAAGACGGATTAGCAGTGATATTTAGAGTTAATAATCGATTAAATATATAACTAAAGCAACGTCGCAACGATAATGGAAGTTCAGAGATATAAACCAGCCCAGAACAAGCGCAGCAGCAGTTGCGTCCTTTGGAAGAGGCGCAACACCTATTGCGTCTGTTCTTGAGTTGGGTTCTGGCCATGAAGCCAGAATCGAAATCAGTTAATGTTCATTTGTGTATTTATGGTTTATTATCGATCTATGACTCGAGTGAAAGTGATTTAACATATTAATTACACTACAATTCTATCAACGATGAATCTAGAGATTTGATATGAATAAATCGAATCTCTAAAGATTCAAACTTGATTAAAAGACTACAACCCACTAATATTTTTCCTTAATCTTTGTCCAAATAAGGAAGAGGTAGTTTGGAGCTGGTAGGAGGTAGTCATAATTTTTCATTGCCCATTATTTCAAAACTATTTAATATGAGATACATATGTTTATTTTCCGTTGATCCCGATTGCTGTCAAACTTTGAAATACTAAAATTTTTGTTCGAATTTGCTGTGTGATGTTTACGCATTTCCAAGACACTAAAACTTTATGATGACTTTTTTTTTTCATGAATATATGTTTTTTTGCTCATAATTCGATTACAGAGTAGTAGTATTTTAAATTATAATCTTGTGGAAGTTTATCATCAATATCTATGCATTTATTCCAATTGTAAGTATCAATCCTCCATAGTTTTGCACGAGTTTAAAACTAATAGTGAGGTAATAAGATGTGTGTTATGCTGGACCTGGCAAAACTGAGCCAACCCGTAGACCTTACCCGATAACCCGACCTGTACCTAGGGATGCCAACGGGTGGGGTATGGGTCGGGTCCAGTACGACCCGAACCCGGACCCGTGCCCCCATTCTTTGGACCCGGACCCGACCCAAACCTTATAGGGTCCAAAATTATCAGAGCCATACCCATACGCAACGGTTCCAGGTCTGGGTCGGGTCTACAGTAGATGATGCGTTTTTTTGTAATTTGGAAGGTTGTACACACAGTACACTATACTGGCAGGGGGGCTTCATTGCGTCAGAGTTCCATTTTTTTTGCTCCAAAAATCAAAGACATACAAACACCCAAGATGGCAAGATAGCACTGCCATAATTAGCTTCAAACTCCAAACACACATAGCCAAGGCACTAATCCTTCCATTGATTAAAATCTCTACATTAAACCTTGACAATAATCTTAATCAACACCACGATAACCATATCCAGCCGCATCTTCAATGGTTACACCATCACTTACCTAGCTTAAACTTCATAATCACGTACCATATGAATTATTCTCATAAAGATCAGATCTTTTACCTCTATTTCTCTTATTAATCAACTTTTTCTTTGATTCCTAATCATCAATTAATTCAATATGAAGTATTGTACCTTGCCCAACTCTTATATCTCCAGTAATAAGAAAAAGAGGAACAAAAAGGTCAATTAATAAAGAGAGACATACATAGTCATAGGAAAAGAGGATTGAGGATATGAGAATGGAAAAAGATGAAAAAACAACACAGAAAAACGAGAGAAAATGTATGAGGAGATGATGAGTAGTGACTTGCTGTCTAGATGCGGTTTTGGAGTTGAATCAATGTGAGTTTAGAGTTGATTTAAGTGTTTGGTTTTGATTTGGAAATGAAAGAAATCAGTAGGAGCGGCTGTGTGTTGTTACATTAAAAGCTTTTTTTTCTTTTCTAAAAAAAAATTATACGGATCTACGGGTCGGCTCCGGTCCCATAAATCAGACCCATACCCGGACCCGGCATATTTATCTAAGACCCATACCCGACCAATATCTGAGTGGGTCTAAAAAATTCAGACCCAGACCCAGACCCAGACCCATCAGAGTTCGACCCGAAGGGTTTGAGTCGGGTCTTCAACCCACTGCCATCCCTAACTGTACTTGTCCCTGACCCCTGAACTTAGAACCCGAGATTGTCCCGAACAATATCACCTATCCCGAATGTTTATTGTTGCAAAGTGAACATTATCGCTAAAAGAGGCTTCCCAATTTAGTCCGAGTTCTTATAAACCCGAAAATAATGATCTGGACCCGACCCGAGTTGACGCAAGGTATATCTCATCACGATATTTGGCGCGCTGCCGTTATACACCCACGTTTATGGCTTTCTCAGTCCTTACTCACATTTGTACTCCATAATTTTAACTGCCACCGTATTTCAAAAAATCTTAGCTAATCCCTTCCGGAACCCTAATTTTATTTCTGTTTTCTCCCATTTGATTTGGTAACCAAACCTCCAATTATGGACTTCCTTTCGATTTGTGTCCCAATTCCGACTTTACAGTTCAGCTCCTGTACAATTTTCTATTTTCTGAGGGATCTGCAATTAGAGCTGAGATTTTTCGAATTAGTTGTTGCCTTTAATGGTAAATATCTATTTATTTCTGTATGCTTTAATTATATGTTATTTTTAGAACATGGTTTATTTCTGCATGGCTTAATTGATTTAATGTGGGATATGACGCTTCAATCTTGTGCAATTTCATCTGATTGAATGTTTCCTATAATGTATCAGCATGGAGTTATTCAGATATATATTGACAATTTGATACACTTGTTTGATCACCGATTATCGTCAGCTCATGTAGTTTTTTAGATGTTCATGTTATGACTTTGGAAGTAATTGGGTGGCTATCTAGTATTCCTCGGTGCGAATCCTTTGTTCACCTGTGATTAAAAAACCCCTCACAAAGAATAAAAAGGCAAACACGTAATTGAGACGAAGTCACGGAGGAGTATGATTTACACTTGATAATAACTGAGGCTTAATTTGTTGCGTTGTGGACACCTTAGTGACATTTTCTACATATTCTTTTGTTATCAGCGGTGGAGTGAGGGAGGGGGCGGCCTCGCTAAGCAATGTTAACTACAAATTTTGTAGTTTCCATTTTTGATCTTTTCCTTTATTGCCATATTACATTACTAACTCCCATCTCCCTAAAAAGTATTTCAATTTATGTTCTACCAGCTAACTTGGATTCCTAACTCCTTCACTTATTGGCGTCCTTGATTTAAATTTTAAAACCATTACACTGTTTACTGCTTGTGACTCTGTAGGGTATCTCCTATACCGAATTAGCAATAATCAGATCCTTCAAGTGAAGCACTTCACATAAATACAGCCAGTGCATAAGGCTTGGTCACTGACAAAATAACTATTGTTCAATTTGTTCGCATAAGGAGCTCGAACATCTTTTTTCATAATATGAGTTTTTAGATTCTTGCATGGATCTATCTCAATGAGTGAGACAGCCCAATGTTCAGCTTTGGCTTCATGGGTGTGAGAATTATTGTTGGAGTTCTCAAAAGACAGAAGTTACTCTTAATCTCATGCAAGAATTGTAACAATGAGCGGAAATATATCCTCTACTAAAAAAAATACATTACCCAACTGCCTCTATGGCTCCCGCAGATTACGGGTTAGTGTGTGTGTGACTGTTGTTGGAGGGGGGGGGGGGGGTCGGCATTTCGCAACCTTACCCCTTATCCTTGTGTTAACAATACAAAGGGGCTGTTTCCAAATGACCCAAGATGAAATAGCATTGAGAACAACATCGAAGGACCGCTACAAGAGAAAGAAACGTAGCCACATCAGTGAGCCCTTTTGATTTATTCCATCATAATTCATAACCCAAAGAGTATTGAGTCTTTGGCTCCATTGGGAATTTGGAAGCAGGAATAATATTCTCTGTTAATTTGATAAATTTATCTTTATTAGATTGGTGCTTTACTGAAATGTTGATGAGGTACAAGGTTGTCAGTTTCCTGTTTGTTGATTTTAAAGCCAAGCATAGATTGCTTGCAAATTTCAATAACTTGCGAATTGCCGGGTTTATCTCAATTGTATGTTTGATTTAAACTATGCAATTATCTCATTTCCTTTGACTGAAGCAGATTGTATGATTTTAATGTTCTGAAAAATTCAGGTACCTTGGACTAGGTAGTGAAACGTCAGTACCTCATTGAACTGATCCGATAACTTCTCACCAGTACAATACATAATAGCGTACCAGTAATGAGAAGACAGATAATACTGCCTCTGGAATGTAACCTGCACACACAATGACAAATTTCAGAAACTACAGAAGTAAAAGAAATTAGTTCATCAGTTTATGTTATGTTGTGATGGATATTTCTTCTATTGAATGGATGCTATGCTACAATTTCTGTTTCATTTGTGACAAGTGTTGTGAGCTTGTGGACCCAATGATGAAAAACATGAAAGAAATTCTATTGTGCAGTGTGAAAAGGAAGAAAGGCATATCTGAAACTCAGATATCGTCCAGATCTTCTTGATGAAAGCATGTTATTGAGGTAGTTATTATCCTCTTTTATTATATTTCCATTTCTCTTTCTTCCTCAGCATTAATGCACAATCGTTCCTCTCTTGAAATCTTTGTTTGGGGTTTTAATCAATGTATGATAAGCAAGTACCTTTGATGAGTGATGTGCGATGGCTATCACCGATGAACGATGACTGATGACCCTCAACTTACCCTCAACTTAGCTGTCATTGTCATCCCATATGACACCGGAAGTTACAACAATGTACTTCTGCTTTATGTAGCTAAGTTTGCCCAAGTATCTTAAACTTCTTTAATTTGTGTCATTCACTTACTAAGATTCAATATGTTCACATTTGTTACTAACCTCCACCAGAGCGGCAGACCACAAATTTTATTTCTTAGAAAAATGGCATGTTGATGAATTCGGAGTATGTCACTACGGATAGGTAATTGTTTTTGAAGCACTATTTTAATAAGAATAAATTGAATAGAAATTAAACAGGATAGAACCATAGAAGCTAGTAAATGATTTCGGCTACTTTTGGTTGACACCCTGCCATTGACTCACCATAATCTAACCTTGAATTCAGTTTTGCAAAACACTACCAAAGACCTAATTTTCTACTAGATTTTATTTATTTATTTATATTTTTATAAGTTGCCTCATTTTCTCCAGATATTATTTTCCCTTCTTCATCTCTTTTATTTATCTTTCACTCCTATTTTCATTACTTTTACTTTCTCTCTCTACTTGATTTTATTTCTTTCTCTTATTTATTCCTTATTAGTCCCCCCCCCCCCATTTTCCAATTCCTTCTTTTGTTCCTCTAATTTAAGCTCTTTTACTTATTCTTATTTTCTCTTCTATATTCCTCTCATTGAGCTTGTTTGCTCTATCCATTATTCCATTAATTTGCCTTTTTTTTTTGTTAATTTAATTTTCGTTATCGTGTTATTTTTATCTACTTTTATTCCCCATAGGCTAAAGGTAAATTCTATCATACAACAATTAAGACCCACATTACATTACCGCTCCGAGTGTTTGGCCGTGAAACACTGTCACGTTAAAAAAAGATGAGTGTGGCGGAGATGCGTATGTTAGGTGGATGTGCGGGCATACAAGAAAAGATCGACTAACTAAGAAATGAGCTGATTAGGGAGAAAGTAAAAGTTGCGCCAATAGAGGACAAGATGATGGAAAACCGACCAAGATGGGTTGGCCATGTGAGAAGGAGACCCATGGACGCAGTAGTTAGGAGGCTCGAGACGTGGGGAACATAGAAGGTTGTTAGGGGTAGAGGGAGGACCAAAACAGACTTGTTTGAGAGTGATAAACATGATATGAAATTTCTTGGGCTCGAAGAGAGTATGGTGATGGAAAGGCTACAATGGAGGGAAATGATACATGTGGATTTTTAGTATCCGTTCTTATCTGAAATATATAGTGTTTCTACTGAATTTTATTTTTTATCTTTTTAAAAAAGATTATTTGATTTATTTTCGGATTTATTTAAAGTTTTAGCTAAAAATTTCTTATAAGAATACTTGGTTTACTTTTAAGATTTTCCGTAACACTAACTTTTACTTTGATTTTCAAACATAGTTTTAAATTGTATTTTAGATTTTAACTATAAGTTTTTATAAAGAAGTCAGAGCTTTGACTTTCTGACCTATAAGTTTAACTTTACTTTTGTATTATGTTTCACTCTATATTTGCTTTGCACTTTTCCTTGGATTGTTCTAAAGGATGTTTCATGTCAGCCAACCCCAAATCATTTTCGGATTAAGGCTCTGATGTTGTTTGTTTTGTGTTCGTAGTTTCAGAATAATCGTACTTCAGAGAACGAGGAACTTTAATGAACATGTGGTTTAATTTGGGTGTAAAACACTAGGAAATAATTTATTAATACATACAATAATTGGTAATAAGGAAATCCAATATGCAAAGTTTTTTTTTGAAGAAAATCAATATTAGGGTATTATTGGCTTATAGGAGATTTGGAGGAGTGTAGATGGGCTCAAGTGGTGTGAACAAACTTCATACACCAAAGCATTGTCACATAGGCTGGTTAGCTATGATAAAAAGACAAAATGTAAAGTTCAGGCTGCAATAGAAAAGGGATTTGTAGTAAGGATTTATGTTGTATTTGTGGCAGGTCTTCTAAGACAAGGGATCACTTGTTTATCTCTTGTCCTTATAGCTCTGAATGCATCAGTAATCTGAATGTCAGACTGAAGCTTAGCATTCCTTCTGAGCAGACCTGGCAATGGAGTGAGAGGAACAGCATGCGAAGTAATGGAAGACGCAGCATTCTCTTTGCTGTCATTACAGGGTTATATCATCATGTATGGAGAATTAGGAATGAAAGTCTACATGAGATGTCAGTGGATATGCCTCGGCTGCTTATGTAAGCTCTTTTAGTTGGTGGCAAGGTAGGTTGCCTCGGCTGCTTATGAAAGTCTCGACTGATTTCCTGTCAAATATCCCAAACACTCGTTCCGTCATATCAATGAGATACACGGTTTGAGACTTCACAACACTCTTTCGCTAATTTTTTTTATAAACATTCGTATCAACTATACTAAACTAAATGAAGCTGAACTGAAACTGAACTATACTGAACTAAGTGAGTGAAGCTAAGCTGAACTGATGTGAGCTGAAATTAAGCTGGAAATTATAAGGCCTAAGTGGGTTGGGTAGGAAATATGTGTAACATATTTTTGAGTATAATAATTGATTTTTAAGAGTAAATGTGTCTTTTCACCCATTGACAGATGGACCACAGAGAAAAGGAAGCAGTTCAATAGAGTACGTCAAATAAGGGAAATGGGGTGATTCTTGAGAATCGGAGGGAGTATATGAAAAAAAACAAGAGAACTAAAGCTGAGTCTAGTTCATCTTTGAGGACTTTACTCAACTTTTGAGGAAATAATTTGTATTATCTGGTAGTCTGCTTTTTCACATAGCCCACACGTTCTGTTGGAAATTATTTTTTTTTATATAATGAATATTGATGTGTGTTCTAGATAAAGAAAATTCTGTTATATGGTTTAGAGAACAATTTAAATCTAGGTACAATCAAAGAGAACCAGGAATACCCTAGTGGTAATAATGGATGTAAGTACCTCATCAATCATCTGATGTGTCAGCTGTTAAAGTACTCTCATAGGTTACCATCAAATTAGACTAGTTAAACTACTCTATCCATAGATGGTAGTTTATGTGGATTTACTCGGCCAGATAAGTTTACAATTGCAGCCGTAGAAAAACTCAGCTTAACATGTTGGTCGCAATACATACTTGCTTTTCTTGTTCATCCGAGAATGGGTATGTGTAACCTTCCGATTAAGACAACACATACTGATATCAGGAGAGTTTGAATGGAGGGATTTCAAGGATGCTGATGATATAATGAGGGGGTTAGGAGATTGATATTGTAGAATAATATTTACACTCTGAAAACTTGTTTCTAGATATAAGTGGCTTTGTAACGCTGAAAGTCACCAGTTAATTGCAGAGACACTACCCAGAATGCTTCAATATAGACCGACAATTTTAGACATTGATTAAACAGATGAGTACAGATAAGAAAGTATACATTAAATGTAGTAGTATTGATATTTGCTGCTTTCTGAGTGCTCTTGGATTTACTTAGTCCTGGTAAACACAGCTCCCATTACATCTTATGCATAGCACTATAGCAATGCAGAAAGATATTTCATACATACACATTATTTGCAGTCATTTGGGACACACAGACATTAAGTTCCTACTGTGTTTCATTTCACATGAATTTTTTATATTTACATTTGCTAGAAATATCCAGATCATGTTTGGTGAATGATGTAGGTAGCCTAGAAAGCTACAAGGTAAAAAAAGTTTAACTTTACTGTGCAAATGAGGTAATTAGGATTGCATCGCAATATAATTCGTTCTTGTTAGTTTGAACGATAGTGGAAGCCACACCATTTCCTTGATTTTGTCTTGATTGTTCCGTCACCTTAATAGTTTTTCATATTTTCCATATTGGATTGTTTTTGAAAAAGAAAAATTTCACGGTACATTAAAAACCTTTCGTAATTTTCCGGATATTTATTTCCTTAAATCGCATTGTACAGTAGTTGACTTGTATAAAATAAGCACACAAAACTGCAAAAAATCACAAGTTGGTCAGAAAGGACAATTGCATCCCATATTAGGTTACTACTTCTCTATAAAAAGTTAAAAACTGTATTAATTTTTAATTGTGTCGTGGATATCGCTACTTAATTGTTTCAATCAGATATATCTCTGAAGAACGTCAAAGTTGCATTAATCTTTATATCTACTCAATCGGTTTGTGAAGAAGGCCAATGAATCTTCCAATGCAAAGTGGCGGTAGTAGCGGCGGAGGGAGTGGATGCAGTGAGGACAATGAAGGAAATAATTCTCACAATCTGAGAAAACCCTACCATAGACACACACAGGATCAAATCCAACATTTAGAAGGGTAAGGTGGATTTGATGACGTGTGAATTTTTATCCTTTCATTCTGTCTCCCATGGTATTAAATCTCATTTTAGACTTGACTTTGGAATCGGTTGTCGCGGTTTGACCCCAACCATTGTGGCTTAATTACGGCCGACATCACCTCAAATAAGGCGGTCTGAATGTTCGGAACTTCAATTACTCAGTCACGATTCATTTAGCAGATCATGTTTATTACTAAGCTCTTTTCTGCATGTCTATTGCGTTGGAATTTGTTTGTCCTGTGAAGAAATTGTTTACAGTACACAATCCTTGGTATTATTCTAATTACTTTTGGAGTAAAAATTAAGAATCACGATTAAAGTTCCATTAGCATTCGCCTATCTTGTCTCTCTAAATGAGTAGTGGTAGGCATTTTTTTAATCTTTAATCTGTCGTCGCAATTAGGTCTCGGTGGTTGTGATAAATGCACAGCCAACACAGCCTCAAATGCAGTGACAGTGGTCGGTGACTTACAAAACCTGTATTACTAAGCCGCAACGTGGTGTTGTGGCCTTGATATACTACCATAGTGATACGAAATTTGCCACTAAATTGTGTGACGAAACCTAGTACAGTGGGGTTTCCCCTTGTCTAGTTCTTAGAATGTATATTGGTTTATTGTGTTTTGTTTGTCTTTGAAAGATAGAGGTTTCCGCTTTTCTTTCAATATAGTCGATCTTCAAACTCAAAATGAGTAAGGCTGTTTGCACATGATGGCTATTTGCATTAGTGAAGAATTTTCACGGCACATTTGAGTGGCCCTTACTTCATACAAACAGAGATCACATAGGGGAGCATTGAGGGGCATATGGCAAGTTGTAAGATGTGATAAGAGTGCTGTTAATTCTGACTGTCTTAGTATCAAATTACCCAAAGCGTTGATTTTTACAGATTGAAGAGCTTGCTCACATTTTTTGTTCGATGTGGTAGGTTTAAAGAATGACATTTTATGAACACTGCTGTTTTTAATATGTTATCCTTAAATGATTGCTTAATTCTTTGGTATTGATGATGTAAAATAGTATGCAGTCGTTGATGAATGTTATAAATTTAGAATGTCTCTGAAGGCACGTAAAAATTGCTTTGTTTTATTAGTGTACTGAAAAAACATATTAGCTTTGAGGAAATTACTCTAATATACCGAAAATGATGTAACCTTCTTTATTGATTCATGACAGATTTTACAATCAATGTGCACATCCTGATGAAAATCAGCGGCGCCAGCTAGGGATGGAATTGGGCCTGGAGCCTAGACAAATAAAGTTTTGGTTCCAGAACAAGCGAACCCAAACTAAGGTTTGCATTATTCAGAAATTTTGTCTATTACTCTATCCATCCCATTTTTATTGCCCTGTTGCTTTGGAGGTTAACTGATACTCCTTCTATTATTCTTTATATGTCATTCTAATAACTTTCACAGTTATTACGAAATGATTTAAGGTTGATTATAACATTAATTAATAATTTAATTAGAGATTTGAACAGTGTAAAATGGTTTAAATCAACCAATGAAAGGAGGTTTGAATGGATGATATTAAAGAACCATATTTAATAGTGCATAGGAAAGTGCAAAACGACATATAAAGAGTAAATTTTTCATTTGTCTAAAACAACATATGAAGAATAATGCAGGGAGTATCATTTTTGACCAACATTTCTTCATACTTTACATCGTGCAAAACTTTAGTACAACAATGAGAAAAAAGTTGTTTTTAAATATCATGAGGTTAACTTTATATTTTTATTTCACATATTTAGAGAATGTAATCAGAGTTGGTACCTATTGACTGTCAAAGCCAAATGGAGACCATAAATTCGGGATGGAGACAGTACATGGAGAACAAGTTCTGTGACTGATTCTATGAATATGGCTAATTCTATGAACATTCCTTTTCTTCTTCAGGCACAAAATGAGCGTGCAGACAATACTACTCTGCGTGATGAAAATGATTGTTTTCGAGATGAGAACGCTGCTATGGGGGAAGCTTTGAGACATGCGACATGTGGTACTTGTGGTCCTTGTGGAGGCGCACCAGTTGCAGAAGAGAAGAACCAAACTCGTCAGAAACTGGTGCTAGAAAATATCGAGCTGAAGTGTGAGGTAGCATCTCAATATTCATGTAAATCAAGTTTAACCCCAACTGTTGTGGTAGTTAGTAACTTTTTTTTATGTGGTCTCTAAATTTTATGTCTGGACTTTTTTTAATGTTATTGGCAAATACTTTTGTCCAGTAGTCCTAGGTTGGCTCCTTTTAAGACAACCTATAGGATGGTGATTGGTGATTGGTGATCGTATGCATTGTTATTTTCTTCACATTTCAAATGTTGTTGACAGTAAAGCGATGTAATGACGAAGCAGGACCGACAAATCTTGCACTTAGTAATGAACACATGGTAGTCACAACTCACAAGTATGGTTTATGGCTTTATGCCGTATTGATACTGGTGTCTTGGTGCTTCTTAAGTTAATTATTGAGTGCTTGTGAGGAAGGGATGAGTTTGTGTGGTTGTGTCTTGAAATGATTTTCTCTACTCCGATCAAGGAAGTTATTTTTCTTCTTTGCTCCTAATTTCTTTTTTGGAAGGCTAAGGGCTATAACGCAACTGATAGCTTATGTATTTCAAAGGGACAAACCAAAATAGGTTGGCATAATAGTGCATTTAAAGTGATAACAATCAAAGGATATATTATGTGTGAGGAAACTAATGGAAGTATGGAACATATGACACTGAAAAAAAAGGCTTAATTGTAGCTGAGTTTTAGGCTCAGTTCAAACGAACAAGAGAGTCCTATTAGCTCAAAGAAGGGACACATAGACTTTTCTTAGATGGTTGAAATGATTTATAGTGAACACTTTTTTGACTTTCTTATCATTGGAAGTTCATCGTTATTTATATAACCTGAAATTTTGCAGTATGACAGGCTTTCATCTATTCTGACTTACATGGGCAAACCCTTACCAAGACCTGAATTCCTTATACCGGACATTGTTACTGCAAGAAGCGCAAGCGAAAAATCCGCATTGAAATTGGATTCTCGATGTGTCAAACCTAAAATAATTGGCACGGCTAAACAGATGAAAGCAAATCCTAAGTTGGAGAAGCCACTCATCGCTGAGATTGCTGCAAATGCAATCGATGAGTTGACAAAGCTTTTGAGAGTTGATCAGCCTCTTTGGATTAAGTCTCCAACAGAGGAGCAATACATTCTTGATTATGACTTCTATAACAAGGTTGTTTCAGAGACTAAAGAGTTTAGATATCCCAATGCAAGGATGGAATCCTCGAAGGATTCTGGGCTAGTTCCCATGGACGCAAGATTTCTTGTGGATCTCTACCTAGATCCAGTTAGCTTGAAATCCTATCTTTATCCTCATTTGTCGAATTATGTTTCTGTTCCTTTGTGGTAATTCTCGAACCACTTTATGAAATTTGCAGGACAAGTGGGTTGACCTCTTTCCTACTGTCTGTTCGAAAGCAAGTAGTATCTGTGTTCTAAGAGCTGGATTGTTAGAAAACCGTAGCGGTTCCCTGCAGTTGGTAAATATGCCTTCTGGAATATTCAGTAACCGACTAATGGATAGTTAACATAAGATATTTGCAATAATTGTAATGTGACTAATGAAGGTACAAGAGCAAAGGCATGTTCTTTCTCCACTGGTGCGGCAGCGTGAATTTTGTTTGCTTCGTTATTGCCAGCAAATTGAAGCTGGCACATGGGTGATAGTTGATGTTTCTTATGATTGCTTTAGAATGTCCCGTGTTTCTCCAACCTTCTGTTGGAAATACCCTTCTGGATGTATGATCGAAGAGATGGCAAATGGACTCTCCAGGGTAAGGATTTTTCAATGTGCTTAATTTTCTTCCCATACTTATTTGTTTCGAGAAATCCCCAGGGCAAGAATTTGGTTTCTGTCTTTTGTTCTCCCGAATTACCTTAAAATAATCACGTGTCTTATGTTTTCTATAACCAATTTAATTTTTATTTTGATTTTCACTTAAATTGCATCTGGAAACTCATTTTTATCTTTTCTATGAATAACGTACATATCTACTCGAATTCCTCTGGATCTGCTTACACCCTTGAAATAGGCTGATAGTCACCTAGCTTAGCTCAGCTTGTAAAATCATTGAGTGGTGGTACTCATGACCTAGATTTAAAACTTGTAAGCATCAATAACTTCCCCTGTGGCCCCTTTACTACAAAAAGAAAAAGATTACGCCGATAGTAAACAAATGAAATGTGAGATAACTTGTTAGCATCAATAATTGCCCTTGTGTTTTGTACTTATTTGATATGGTTTGTGTAAATTTGCTTAACTGGGTTTTCAAGTGAATTTGGTTTGTCCACTTTATTTATGTTCAGTTCTAAACCCTAGAATTAAGTTTTTGACTCTTTTTTTAGGAATATTCAATGGCTTTCACCACAGATCTCCTGACTGCTTTGTACTCTTGAATGATGGATTCCTTTTCCTGTTGGATTTTTGTTTTATAGGTAACATGTGTAGAACACGTAGAAGTTGACGACAGTATCCTGGTTCATCCTATCTATGAAGATCTTGTCAAAAGTACTTTGGCATTTGGTGCAAAAAGATGGATTACAACCCTCAAGACAAGAGAACATGCGAGCGCTATTCTTCTCTGAAAGAGGCTGGCAGACCCGATGATCAGCTGGGCGGAGGTCATATATATTGCTTTGTGTTGTCATTCTTAATTTAGTGCTCTATTATATATTTTACATCCCCTCAGGCCTCATTGTCTCCCCCTTTCTTCACAGTAATGTGTGATTTATCAGGGAGGAGAGGAATGATAATGCTCGCTTCCAAGATGATCAAGAGTTACTGTTCAATCTTCAAATCATTCGGAGCAGCAGATTTCCATAAAAAATCTCAGCTTACAAACAATATGGTACAAATTACAATCGATAAGAATACTTGCCCTAATCAACCAGCTGGTATAGTTATACAAGCTGCTAGTTCAGTTTGGGTTCCTGCATCACCAAAGAGGGTTTTCAGCTTTTTGAATGATCACTCAATGCGAGCTCAGGTACAACATTACTATCTTCAATTTGCCCTATTCTATTAGTTCTGGGTAAAATTCCAGAAATTTCGCTTTCCTTTCGCCAACATATTAATATATCTTCGTTAGTTAAGTTTGCTTGACATTTTATATGATGTTCTGGCATTATCTTCCAAAAAGTTCATGCTGATGTAAAGGTGACGGGCCCTTTTCCTATACGTTTCATGTCAGTGTTATACTACCTCCGTTTGGTTTAATTCCATACATTTGTTCAATATATTTGGGATATATTTTAATCAAACTTATGGAATTCAACCAAACGGAGGGAGTAATACGTTATGTTTTGTATAAAGCTATAATATTGATGTTTAACGTACTTAATGAAATTCTGAAATTCTATCGAGTACGTCACCACCACTCTCTTAGAGCATCCACATTGAATAAGATGGACTATCCTCTTAACACTCTCTCTCATCTAAGAGGATGTCCTCTTCAATGTGGGTACATTCTCTTAGCATCCTCTTTGAAGGGGAAGAGGAAGACATCCTCTATTTTATGAAGGATGTCCTTGTCTTCGACCTTGTATCAAATAAGAGATAAAAGTTGTAGTGGGGTCTCTTAAATGGTGAAAGAGGAGAGGAAGATTACATCCTCTTTGATGTGGACAAAAAATGAGAAAGAGGAAGAAGATAATGGTAAGTGGGGTAAATGATAGAGAGTATGATGTGTCAAAAATATAGAATGAAAGAGAAGAAATAAGAGGATGAAACCATAGTCTTCAATGTGCATGCTCTTAGTTCCAAAATATTATGGGGTCTGCCGTCTGGGTAAAAATGGCGTGTGTAATAGTTAAGGAGAGGTAGGTAGATGAATTAAAAAGGTGGAAATATTGTAGGGGGTTTGGGTGGTTCTCCTCGTGATGGCAAAGAGAGAGAGAGAGTATGAATAGAATCGTCGCATTTTCCAGGATGGTTGTCAGGATTAGGAGTAGGTGAATTAAATTCCTTCGTATTTGTCGGGCCTTTTTCTGTCAGTGACTCCGGAGGAAAGCGTTGTTATGATTCTTTAACTAAGGGTTGTTTTTTGCTTTAATTATTTGTTATATTTTCAGTTAAGCCTTGGAGTTTTGGCGTCTCCTTTCTATAAAAAGGAGACTCTTTTAAAGGATTCTGATTGGCCCCTTAAATTTTAGGATTCTAAAAGGCTTTTTTTTCACTTTTCAAACGCGCATTCCTTAATATCAGGATCTTTAATTTCTATTTCCTTCCTGTACAATTTCTTCACAAATACATACAAAATGATAAAATACAATCAACTACAACTACAACACTAAAGCTCTGTTCTTTCTGACTTTTTAAAGCTGAACTGAACTGAGCTGAGCTGAACTTAATAGAGCTGAACTGAACTGAATGAAGCTGAACTGAACTGAATGAAGCTGAGTTGTACTGAACCGAATAAAGCTGAACTGAAATCAGCTTATTGGAGCTGAACTGAGCTGAAAAAATAAAAATAAAAATAAAAATAATAATAATAATAATAATAATAATAATAATAAAAATAAAATATAATAATAACTTCAACAATAACAATAATAATAATAATTATGATTATTATAAGAGTAAATTAATTATAACTCCCTTGTATGTTTCACTTTTCTAAAATTACTCCCTTATAAGATTTTTTTATTAAATTACTCCCATGTTTTTTACTCCGACCATATATTGCTACCATTTTTGTTTTGAGCCAGAAAAAAAGAGAAATGGACATAAATGCCCTTCATTTAACTTATCTCTTTTGTCAATACTTACTCTCATTCATTTTCATTTAGACTCTTTCCTCCCATTTCCATTTACTCTTTATTACCCTCATTTTACTGAAAATCCCAAATTAAAACCTAACTCCTAACCGTAATTCGTAACCTAAATCAATCTTCTTCACTTTAATCTCCCATAAATTAGTAACTCTACCCGAAATGTCAATTTCAGATTTCAACAATCTCTTCTCCAACATGAGTTTGTTGATAACATTTTTTTGCCACTTCATTTGAGTACGATCATGTCAGCGAAACTAGTCACAACTCACAACCAACAAAACCAGTCCTTATGTTTGAGAATTTACACTTCTCAAACCTTCTTCCGGGGTAGTCAGCCGTCCACGAGGTTATATAGCACAGCTACTGGAACACCACATAAACATTTTCTGGGTGTTGGCTTGTGGTATGGTAGCTACTTTCTCTTGAATAATTAAAAGATACAAAAAACCCAAATCAGTAAGAACCCTAAATTCAAGAACCCTAACTTCAAATTCAATTGAATCCAATTTTAGTTTTAATAAAAATAAATGATAACAAAAAAAAAAAAAGAGAAAAGCTAACCTTGAATTAGACTTTCCAGATCTGTATACTTAATTTAGGTAGTGAGTACTAATTAGAGAAAGATCTTATATATAATGGAGGTTAATTTTGATGAAGATAGAGTGAAATGATAACAATTGATGAAAATGAAGATCAGAAGGAAAGTCATATAACATAAAGTGAAGGGCATTTTCGTCATGAAATAAAGGAAATTGAGGGAAAATTCAAATATTGACGGATTTGCTCACCAGAATTGGGAAATGGTAGCAAGATATGGCCGGAGTAAAAAATATGGGAGTAATTTAATAAAAAAATCTTATAAGGGAGTAATTTTAGAAAAGTGAACTATACAAGAAAGTTATAATTAATTTACTTTTATTATAATTATAATAATAATAATTATTATTATAATAATCATAATCATAATGGTAATGATAATGATAATGATAATGATAATGATAATGATAAATATTATTAGTTTTTATCATTATTCTTAAGAATAATATTAGTAAATAGTAATAGTAGTATTAATATTAATATGATTGATTTTGATAGTCACAATATTCATTATAATAATAATAATAATAATAATAATAATAATAATAGTAATAGCAATAGTGTTTCTTTGTTGATCATTATATTCATATCAATTAACATACTCTAAAACTAGTTATAGTTGTTGTCGACATTTTACCCTGGTTTGCTGGTGAATGAAAGCTTTAGTTATTTCAGTAAATAAAAGGAAAAATTATAGGAAAAGGGAAGAACTTTACTTAAACAGAAACAAATTGAATAAATAGGACCTCTGGGAGCAATAGACCGAACTATAGAAGTGGTGTATTCTTAATTAGAGTGGATAGAACAGTGAAAACAATACCCCATGCTTCAAGTGCTCGCGCAATCTCGCCTTTGTGTAACAACATAGAGGAACTATTTTTAGATGACCCAAAATGCCTGAATATAGAAAGAAACAAAAGAAGTTAGTGAGTCATTTTGTTTCATCACACATCATAATCCATGAAGTAAAGAATCTTTGGGTCCCTTGCAAATGGAACTTTTAGCTAAGACCATGTACAACCATGCTTAAGTCTCTTCATTACATTTCCATCTCGTATACGTATCATCTTCCTTATCACTCATCCACCACACAATTTTTCGACTTGTTGATTAACACATAACCACTCCTTCAACCATGCTCAACTCCTCTCTATCATCCCACTCTCTTCATTACTTATCTCTCTTATTTTATCATACCCCACTACTCTATTATTATTAAAATAAGTAAATTTGGATTAAAATATTTTTGTTTTATGGAATTGTGCTCAATTTTTTTTTATTTAATATCTCCCCAATTATCTCTCAACCATTTTTTTCTAGTTTTTTTTTAAAATTAATTTTTATGCTAAAAATAGAATATATTGCTTGCATTTTCTGACAACGATTTAAAAAACATCACACATAATGCAACACAATTAAATAAGGTTAGTGGTTAGCTTGCCATTTGTCCAATGCCTATTGGGCCCTTTCTGCATATCATCAAAAATAGGATAAGTTACAACATTTGGTCAGAAAGTGGCCAATATTTGCTAAGCGTCTTCTTCAGCGGAATGTTGCGCGACGGAGTGCTTATCAATAAATTGCTGATGCTTCAGCACTATTGAAGGTTATGCTGAGTTCATCATCACCATGCTGAGGTTCTTGAGCACCGTTGTGCATGCTCTAAAGTGTAACGCAGGAGAAAAAAAAACTGGAAAATGTTTGCTGGTGTATCTAAGGATTGACGAAAGAGGGCGAATTTTGTCGAAGCTATGATTAAATAGGAGCAAAGATCAATAATTCCTTAGACCTGATACTCCACTTGCACTCTTTCTTGACAGTTGTTGGAGGCCTATTGATTTTGTCCTTTGAACTCTAATTTTCTGATGTTTACTAGTGGGATATCCTCTGCAATGATAGTCAAGTGTGCGAGGTCATGCAGATACCAACTGGCCAATACTCATCAAATGTTATCTCTATTCTTCAGGTAATGACTTTCATTTATGTTTTCTTACTTTTGTAGGAGTAGGAGTTTCTTAAGCATTTTCTGGCAGACTTTTGGCTACTTTTCATGGCTTTCTAATCCTACACCTGTAAGCATTTTTTTTTGGCGATTTTTTGCTACCTTAAGTGGATTCTGACAAAAACGGAGCATATTATTTCAAAATTTACCTCCAAAAGCCTTGCTCTAGCTTCTATAACCCTTACATTACGTAACAAAAATTCATAAAAAAACGCTTGAGATATGGGAGCTGTTCCAAAAATTTATGATTAGTTTGTGAACTAGAAAGGTGGTATATGTAAGGTAATAGACATGCCAATGAATCTTACTCCCCCCTATTCACTATATTCTTCCCCTTTTCTTTTTGCACAAGAAATAAGGTCGTAAATTGGACCAAACAAAACATACTACTCTACATACTATTGAATTTGGACCACAAAAAATTGACCAAATAAGGAAATAGGGAAAAAAAGCTGAATCATCCGAAAAATGAAATAGGGAAGAATATAGTGAATAGGAGGGAGTATGTTCTTTATATATACCTTTTATTTCTTTAGTCCTTTATCTGCTTCACTGAACTTTCTCACTCCAACCACTCTTGATTTTCTTAACCAGCCTCTGAATCCTCGTGAGGATTTTCTGATCTTTCAAGAAAGCGCGGTGGATGATGCAGGATCGCTCATAGTGTATGCACCAATTGAGACAGCGAGCATGCTTGAACTGGCAACCACAGGCTCCTCTCATCTCCCAATATTTGCATCAGGCTTCGCAATCTCACCTGACGGCCCTGACCGAATTACAGCACCTTCGACTAGCACAAGGAAACCACGGTCCAGTGGGTCTGTGATAACTACAGCTTTTCAGATTCTGGCATGCTCCTCATTGTCAGCACAAGGTTTGAACTCGGAAGTGGCATCGACAGCTGATGCTTTTGTCAGTCGTGTTGTCCATGTACTAAAAACCGTCTTCGACCACTCAGATTGAAGAATCCTGTCTTTGGCTTTAATTTTGTGTTGCTTGAAACTAAAAGTAGCATTTTGTCTTGTTGTCTGGTTTTAGGATCGACTCTTGAACAAGTTTTACCAACATGAAACTTGTTGACGGTTGAACCCTTATTGGTGGCAGCAATGAATCTTAATTTGATAGAGGAGGAATACGATGGTATTTTCCATGGGTTTTAATTACATACAAAAAGTGGAGGAGTAACAAATCAAATTAGGTACAGAACTTTGATCGACATTTGAGAACAATGTTTTACCGGAGTTAAGTATACATTGAGGACTTTAGTATGCAAAAATTCACCATAAATCCGTCCACTCGCTGGCGACTTTATCACTAGCCTCTTTCCCGTCGCTGGCGAGGCCTCTCTTGCTCACTATTTGCATTTCCCTTTCTTTTTGTTCTACCCTTCGACAACTGCGGAACGTTTCGGCTAAGGTTTCTTTGAATTGAACCAGGTTTGTTCCCCTTTGCATGTCGCCGATTTCGCCTCTTTATTTTGATAAGTATATCGATTGGCAAATCATTGGTGTGCTCCGATCACCATCTATTCCGATCGTCGTTGTTTTGGTCGATTGGAAAATTTGGGTATGTTCTTATAGAATGGTATTGGACTATTGGTGATAGGTGTGAACTACTTTTGATTTGTTTTTTAATTATGTGTTGCTGGGGTTTTGTGTTAGAGTTTCAATTTTCACCTCTTTTTCATGGTATGTTAAGTTCTTGTTGGATTCTATGTGTAGTAATTCCATCTCTTCGGTCTGTACTATGAGCTCCATGAGCGTTTTTCATAAATTTCTCGAAATTTTTGCTTTTGCTCATGTTAATGATGGGTTTATGGAGGATAATGGGGAGCAAATGTTAGTCTATTTTATGAATAATCTTCGGGGTTCATCCTTGTTAGAGGTTAAGGAGCTTAAAAATGAAGGAAACGATCTTTTAGGCAACATTATTTTTTGATAAGGCTGCAGCTTCTTACGATGAAGCTTCTAAGCTTCCAAGCTTGAGTATTAGAGTTACTGGGGGAGATGATGTCGAATCTGTTTATGACATTGCTATTTCCCTTAACTCTAATCTTGCGGCATGTGCCCTTAAACTTGAAGAATATCAAGCTGGTTTGGATTTGTGCTCCATGATTTTTGGACTCATTTCCTCAGATTGTTAAGACCCTATTTCGTAGGGCGATGGCATTTATGAAATTGAAAAGGTTCTCAGAAGCTGAATTAGATCTAAATGAGGCTCTGGTGTTAGAACCTAGGAATAAGGATGTTTTAAGGGAGTTAGTTGTGGTAAAAGGCCATTTTCTCATGAAAGAAAATGGTAGAAGAGCTTTGGAAGTTGATCACGCGGTCAATGTGGAAAGGATTAGTAAGAAGCATGTTCATGTCTCCGATTCTTTTGAGTATTCTAAGGATTTCGAGAGTGAGAATATGGAGTTGTCAAGTGATGGTGTGGAATTTGATTCGGGGAAAAAAGATAACGAGAAGGTTAAGATGGAGGTGACGGGTGTTAGTCACTCTAAGAGGGTTTTGGGCAACAGTTTAAGTCAGAATGAACATGGTTCTTCGATGTCTTTTCTTGAGTTCTCTAAAAAGGATGGACGGAAACGTCTGAGGGTCTCCATACAATCTTATCTAAAGCTCCTTGAAGGGAAAGAGTTGAGCTTTTATCATAAAAGAAATTTGTCAACCACATCTATTCGGATCCTTAATATGAAGAAAACAAAGAAGAGAGACCCTACTGAAGATAGCTCTAAGAAGAAGAGGAGGAGGAGGAGGAGGAGGAGGAAGAGGAGTCCTAAAATGGGGAGTTCTAACTCAATTCCTGACTTAAAAGAAGGCTTGACCCGTCCAAACTTCATTAATATTCAATCGGTTGTTTCTTGCGCAAATTCAAGTGTGTCCTCCTTATGTGACATCTTCACTTCGTCGGATTCCCAAGTTCCCCAAGTTTCTACAAAGATTGCTGCGCATAATCAAATTTGCCTCTTTTTCCCGTGGTTGATAATACAACCTTAGTTTGCCCGAAAGCTCATAATAATCCTAAAGACCATCTGGCTCCCTCAAAAATTTGTTCGACTCCCAAAAAAACGTTTCCTGAGAAGTGTAAAATGCTCTCTTTTCCATTTGTTAAGTTTCAATGCGGCCATAGTACGCCTTCATTTGGCAGGTGCCCTTTTAATCATCGTGCGAAAGAGGAGAAGAAAAGGAGAACTATCACTCCTAAGAAGAATTTTAGCCAAAAGGATGAATCTCCAAGACACAACTTATCTACTTGCTCTACAAGTAGATCTTTACCCCGTAAATTCCTACGTCTTCGTGGCGTTAGTGTGTCTTGTCGTAGGTACTCCTCAGAGGCTAAGTCAATTAAGAAGAGAAAATAAATGCTCGCACATTTGGCCAGCTCCGATCGTCCCCTTAAGAAACCTGCTTTGTTTGTCCCCCAAGTTCTAACTTATTTTTTTATCCCAATAATGTAATAATAATAAAATCCGACTCTGAGAGTCGGGTTTGTACTGTGTAAGATACTAGTTTTACTGCTGCAAAAAAAAAACAAAAGAAAGAAAAAAAGAAAGAACCCCAAGTATGCAAGTTAAAGCATTAAGGACCTCGCCCACTTTTCAATTATGTTTTCCAGTAACTCTGCAAAACAAAATGTGTGACTAGCTAGCCTGAAAAAACTTTATTCGAATGATTAAGATTGCACTTCCTGTTGTCTTAACTCTGTCTTTCCGAATAGTTTCCACGATTAAACCCAGAGTTACAAGGAAAGTGAGGCTTTGGTTCTAGTTTACTAATCTCAATTTCTTCTGGTGTGCGGTGGCTAGGTGTGCCTGGCTATCACTCATCCTTCCTTTTTCCACCGGCTAGGGGCTAGCTTTCCTCCTTTCTACTAGCTTCTCGTCATGGCCGAGTAAATTGCCTTTACTATGTAGTCGAGGCTCCAACTTATATTTTATCTAGTATATTGATGTGTAGGTCGTTCTCAAACCGAGTCCTCAACACCTCTTTACTAAGAATTAGATCAGAGGAATAAGTCACCAGCTCCATAAACTTAGTGTGATACTCTTCCATAGACATTCCTTATTCATGCTTGAACTTGTCCACTTCTAAACTGCTAAGAGGTTTCACTTGTCCCTTAGAGCCTTCCTAAAACGGTGTCGACCAAATATTTCCTTATCATTTGATGTCTAGATAGTTGTGCCACCAAAGATCGCTCTTCCTCAAAGCTAGAGCGCATGCTGGTTTACCTCATCTCATTCGGGCGACCCACTGTATGAAAGAGCTTCTGAAACTCCCTTAAGCAGTCTTCTATCCGAGTCAGTCTACCCGCCTCGTCGTACTTGCTAGGTCGATGCCAAGCAATCACCGCATCATGCTAGTATTTCTGACCACCCTATTCCCTTGCGACAAGCTTTGTTCATGTTCCACCAAAGTTGTATTTGATTCCAGGTTGCGTTCCACTTCTTCAAAACTAGGTTTGACTGTTCTTAAGAGTATCACAAACCATCTTGATAAAGACAAAGTATATGAAAAGGTGGAAAGTGTGTTGTCTTATTATTGTAAAGTGGAGTGTTTAAATACACAAATAGCAAACATATGGGAAATAACCCTAAGTACATTGGGTCGTAAGATAAGGCCATGATAAGAGGCCTTTCACTGGTCTAATCCCCCCCTCCCCCCCCCTTCAAACTGGAGCGTGGGGTGATAAGCGAGATTTATGTCGTTCTAAGTCCGCTATCAAACAATATTTATAAGTCCAAACTAAAACTAACTAGGGCAGCTAGTGATAAGTCCGGGTCGATCACAGGGAGGCGGTCGATCTAATCAAATCTAGGGTCAAGTTCAGTTCTGCCAAGTAACAGGTTTTAATAGTTTGAGAGGTTGAGAAAGAGGGATAACAAACAAAAGAAATAATCGAAATGCAATAAAAAGGGTACGAAAATCAGATGAAGGAAAAACTAGGGCAGAAACGGGATCACTATGTATCAACGGGATAGGTCGAGCCAAGGTCTAAACAGTCTAAAGGGTGAGAAAGTTGCTGGTCCGGCCTCCTAACCACCCCTAGCCACTCTGATTACTTGTTCGGTCTCACAGAAATCACTATCCTATGTGCCCACCGATCGGTATAAGGTTATGCCGATTGGTGTCAGGTCTATCTTCCCAATCACTTGGTCAGTCTCAGGGGAAAAACACTAAACAAATGATAACCTAGCGTCCTAGGTTAGTCAAACGACAATTAAATCAAACATAGGTTCAGATGCAAAAACGGTTTAATTGGAACCCCCAAATCCCGGATCCACAATAGTTCACCCTAGCCCTAGCATGCAGATTAGATACTCATGGTGATAGATATTAAGCAAAACAAGAAGACACAGGATGGTAAGGCAAGATTCATGGTCGAGAAACGTACAAACATGAACGAAAATGACAGAAAACGAAATAAAACTGAATCAGAACCTGAATTAGGGCAAAAACAAGGAGGATGCCGATCGGTAAAAAGCTATGCCGATCGGTATAATGTTGTAAACGAACGAAAGCTTAAAACTAATCGACTAAAATGTAAAACAATAATCTAAAATGGTGTTTTAGAGCGGAAAATCGATCCGTGACAAGGGATCTTGCGTCTAGGGAGAGATACCCTAATTCCCCATGATTCCCTTCTTTTATATCCTGGAATTAGGTTTACTCAGAAACTGCTGAAAACTGTTTTGGGCCTGGGTGTTTCAGAATTGGCCCAGAATGATCTACTTGGACTGTAGAATGATCGGTCTGTGCTGGAATTGGGTCAGACCGATCGGCCTGTAGCTGCCACCGATCGGTGGTTAATCTTTTTGGGCCTGTTTTGCATCTCGAGCTCCTTGAATGTGTTGTTTAGTCGGTATAAGGTTGGTTCTTGGTCTTTCATTCCTCGTACTTTGCCAAAATGCCTTCGAATCACCCTAAAAGGCGTGAAATCTGCAAAATAGACATGAAACATACCAAAGTAGCAAACGAGAGGAATACGACTAGGTAATCGGCCTATATGAGCCGATAATGATGCATAAAGCGGGGTAAATGTGTAGGCAAATGTGCATATGGAATACGCACATCATGGGGATCAAGAACGCCCAGTTTGGAAAGCAGAAGATCAAATTGCGCGGAACTAAGAGCCTTAGTGAAGATATCGGCGAGCTGAGACCGAGTATTAACATAGGAGACGGTGACCAAACCATCTTGGATAGCATCACGAACGAAGTGACATTCGACCTCAATGTGCTTTGTGCGTTCATGGTAGATCGGATTGTGAGCAATATGAAGAGCCGACTGATTGTCGCAAAAGATCTCCATAGGGCGTGGCATGGGAACCCCCAAGCTAGATAGGAGCCCAACGAGCCATTTTAATTCGCATTAGGATAGACACCATGGACCTATACTCGACTTACGAGGATGAAAGAGAAACAATTTGTTGCATTTTTGTCTTCCACGAAATAGGAGAAGCACCGAGAAAAACAATCCACCTCGTGACAGACCGGCGAGTCAAAGGACAACTAGCATAATCGGAGTCGCACCAGCCAGAAATAGTCAAGTCATTATCTGAGCGAAGTAATACCCATTGACCCGGTTTACCTTTCAAATAGCGAACCACACGGAGAGCGGCATCCATATGTTCTTGGCGTGGGTGATGAAGAAATTGAGAAAGAGTATGGACCGCATAGGCAAGATCGGGACGCGTCACGGAAAGGTAGACGAGGCGACCCTTAAACGACGATAGGTTTCAACATCGGAAAGCAAAGCACCCGTTGGCGAGCCCAATTTATGGTGTTGTTCGAGTGGTGTGGCAGCGGGTTTAGCACCAAGAAGCCCAGCTTCAGAGATAATGTCTAGATCATACTTCCGTTGAGTAAGAAAAATGCCCTCTGAATTACGGGCAACTTCAATACCCAGGAAGTATTTCAAGATGCCCAAATCTTTCATATGAAAACATGTACTAAGACAGGCTTTGAAGGAAGCGATCGCAGCGGAGTCATTACCAGCAATGACAAGGTCGTCTACATAGACTAAGACATGAAGACAAACCTTATCACGGGTAAAGGTGACTAATGAATAATCGGAATAGGAGTGAGAAAACCCATAATCACTCAGAGCAGCACCAAGTTTAGCAAACCAACAACGAGGCGCTTGACGTAGGCCGGTGGTAGGCGCATATAAACCTGCTCTGTCAAATCCCCATGTAAAAAGGCATTATTAACATCCATTTGATGGAGTTCCCAGCGATTAATAGTAGCAACTGAAAGAAAAGCACGGATGGTGACCATTTTGACAACAGGAGCGAGCGTTCCACCATAATCGATGCCCTCAACTTGATGATTCCCCAAAATAACAAGGCGGGCTTTGTATCGCTCAATATGACCGTCAGACTTATACTTGATTTTATAAACCTATCGACATCCGATGGCCTTTTTGTCAGTCGGTAAAGTGGTTAATTCCCACGTGCCATTGGTTTCAAGAGCATGAATTTCATCTTGCATTGCTTAGCACCATAGAGGGTCATTAATTGCAACCCGGAAGGAAGAAGGCTCAGTACCTGTTGTAATTGCTGCAACAAAGTGTCGATGATTGACAGAGATTTTATGGCAATTGGCGACTGATATTAGTCAATAGGGCGACTGATATCAGTCGCCAATTTGGCGACTACTTTGCCATTCAGTCGCCAAATTGGGCAACTGATTTCACTCGCCAATTTGGCAATTTGGTGACCCTTTCATCAGTCGCCAAATTTGGCGACCGAAATCAGTCGCCCAAATTTTATTTGGCAACTAAGGCCTGCGATTGGGCCTTGGTGACTGATTTCAGTCGCCAAATTCATTTTGGCGACTGAAATCAGTCGCTAACATCGGTCGCCTGAACGTTGTTTTCTTGTAGTGTAAGATAGTTAGCAAGAGCATAAGGTGTACCTGAGGAAAAGGAAGAAGGCGAGCTACCGGGCGAGGACGAAGGAGTAGTGGGATCAGCCGTGGTACCAACAACGAAATCACGAAGTTTGGTAGACGGTATTTTAAGACGATAACCGCGACCAAGAGCCTCGTTTGCAGTAGTATCCGTATCACCCTCATTATCATTAGTGGGTGCACCCGTGCCCGAATTACCATCCCTAATAAAAACCTCAATCGGAGTATCTGTATTAACCTCAGTCGTAGTATCCGTATTAATTAAAATGAGTTGGTCAGTACCTGAAGGAGGATCCTCGACCGTAGGGTGATCAAGGTGGTCAGGAACCGGAGGAGAAGTAGTGTCGATATTGGAAGGAGTAGTTATGTATAGAAATGAATTCTCATAAAAATAAACATCACAAGAGACAAATATTTCACCGGTGTCAAGATCAAATACCTTCCATCCTTTCTTGTTATAAGGGTAACGCAGGAAGATGCATTTACGACTACGCTTGGCAAATTTGTCACCCTTAATGCGTTGATTGTGTACAAAACACAAACAACCAAAAACACGGATATTGGCATAAGAGGGAGTAGCACCACAAGAGCTCATAGAGTGTTTTGTTTTGGAGTAACAGGGAAGGTGTACGGTTTATGAGATAAGCGGCGAATAGGACACATTCAGCCCAAAAAGTGAGAGGTAAGTTAGCTTGAAATAAAAGTGCCCGTGCCACGTTCAAAATATGACGGTGCTCCCGCTCAACACGCCCATTTTGTTGAGGCGTGCCGACACACGGAGTTTTAACAACAATACCATTCTTTGTAAAATAGTCGGCCATGGCGTTGAATTCATTACCGTTATCGGACCGAACCATTTTAATTTGCTTAGAAAATTGGGTCTTCACCATAGCTAAAAAATTCATAAATATAGAGGTGACTTCCGTCTTATCAAAAAGAAGGTAATCCGGCACACCCCGCGAATAATCATCGACTATGGTCAAAAACTATTTGGCATAACATGAGGAAGGAGTATGGTAGGGACCTCATAAATCACAATGAATTAATGCAAAACTATCCGGTGCTTTATTATCACTTAAACCAAAACTGTGATGACTTTGTTTCGCATGATGAGAAATTTCACATGGTGCATAAATAAAATTACGAAATTTGTTAACTTGAGGAAGTAAATGAACAACTTTATTCGAGGGATGTCCCAAACGCTTGTGCCATAAATCAAAAGAGTCGGCAGTGCTCACCACATGCATCACGGCTGGCCGTCCCACTACACATAAATAGTAAAGTCCGTCCCGCAGCTCACCTGCTCCAATCCTCTTCCTCAAAGAAGAGTCCTGTATATGACACGAGTGATTAGTAAAACTCAAGACATAATTAGTGACCGCAACTAATTGAGAAACCGAGAGCAGGTTACAAGTAAGATTTGGAACATAGAGGACATTAGTTAAACATAGAGAATCCGACAGCCAAACCGTCCCGACTACGGAGTCCGAGACACTTTGTCCATTAGGAAGTTGAATGGGACAAGGCGGAATAGAGTGCGAGTTGGTTAGCCATGTAATATCGCCAGTAACATGATGAGAGGCGCCGGTATCTATTATCCAATCGGAATACATACCAGAGAGATAGTCAAAGGAGTCGCCAAGTAAGGCGTTAGCACGGGCAGGAATGCGTGGTTGAGAGAGGACAAGGCAACAGCCCCTGTGGTAGTCCAAGCATGGGCCCGTGCATCTTCAAGCGTGCGCGGGCGATCACCCCACCATTCCGCGAACTTCTGCATTTTAATAAAACAAGCAGATGCTTCATGACCAGAGCCAGAACAATAGGTGGACGTTAACTTCCGACGCTCCTGTCGTTCTTGTTCACGAAGGGCCCTCCAATCTGGAGCAGAGGCGGCTGGTTTGAAAACAGAACGAACGACGAAGGCAGCAACCTTCGCTGGCTGGTCTGAGGAACCAGACCCACCACACTTAAGACGTTCCTCTTGCAAAGCCAACTGAAACGCACGGGTAACGGTAGGTAGAACATCGAGAGACAAAATATGAGATCGTAAATTACCGTAATCGGAACGATCTACCCCAGAAGAAATTTGTGTAAGCGTTCGAAATCCTGGCGAGCAAAAGCATCCTTGGAAATACCACAAACGCAATGACCACAATTACACTAAAACGGAGGTTCATAATGAGCAATAGCGTCCCAAAGAACCTTGAGATGCCCGAAGTAAGTAGTGACGGACATACCTTTTTCTTGTTTGCAATCATGGAGGTCAGATTTTAACCCATGAATTTTGGAGCCGTCAACAGCCGAGAATCGGTCAGCCAAATCTTTCCACAATAAATGGGCTTCATCAAAATCTGAAATGCTACTTTGTAGAGACGGGTCAGTAGTATGCATAATCCATTGCACAAGGGTGCAATGGATGACCTCCCATTGTTCTAGAAATAATGGATCAGACGGTTTGGTAATTGAACCATCACAGAAGCCAAATTTGCGTCGGGACTTCAGTGACCGTTTGATCGATCGACTCCATTCGTCGTAATTATCATGACGAAGTTTAACTTGGGTAATGACGAGGTGAGGAAGGTCATGACTCCCTAGATGAAAGGGGGACACAATGGTAGTTCGAGTAGGGATAAACTCGTCATCCTTTGTGATGCTGAGGACGAAGGAGAAGAAGAGTCACAGGGGAAGTTGTGTGGTTTTGTTTGGGGAAAATAAAAGGATTATTTTGTGGACCAATACCAAGTATCTGATACCATGATAAAGACAAAGTATATGAAAAGGTGGAAAGTATGTTGTCTTATTATTGTAAAGTGGAGTGTTTAAATTCACAAATAGCAAACATATGGGAAATAACTCAAGTACATTGGGTCGTAAGATAAGGCCATGATAAGAGACCTTTCACTGGCCTAATACATCAAAATCAACAAATATAGATAAGCTTCAAACTCCCAAAATTCAATTATTATATTCATTCAATAAAAGGTAAGCCTCATATGGCTCCAATATTACTACATTACACAATTTACAATCAATTTCACCAAACCTGTCATTTTATGTAATCAGCTTTTCCATACCATTAACATACTTCTCAATCATCAATAAAGCATCATATCACAACTATTTCATCATATCATAGTTCACAACGTCAACATGCTTATAGTTCATCAAAACATCAACTAAATAACATTCACGTACATCATCATCATTTGTACAAACATACAATTCGGCCAATACGAATTCGTCATATTGATTATCATTCACATATTAGGTTTTTTAGGACCGTTATCTCTAATATACTTTGGAATACTATTGATTATCCAAGTGCCTAAATTTTATTCTACCCCACTCATCAGTAGTCACCGTGCGGCGATCCTGTTCGGGACCGTAAGAATCAAAGGGGCTCCGATTCATTTTATTTAAATGCTTGCATTCATTTAAGTGCTCCTAAATTAATTTTATATTAGGGCTTTTTTTTTGTAAAAATCCATGTGAACCGAAGACGCTATTCGGGTGAGGTGATTCTAAAGAAATCCACTCATATAAACAAAGTGCACTTTCTTTGCTGGTTATCCATGCAAAATAACTCCACAATTAAGCGTGCTTAGCTGAGAGTAGTCTTAGAATGGGTGACCTCTTGGAAAGGTTCATGGGATGCGCATAAGTGTGCACAAACTGCGCTGAAAATGACTCGTGGTTGATCTGTGGGCCATGTAAATAGCCCAGCGAGCTACCGTGAGTGACCGCTCCCGACCCAGAATTTGGGCTGAGGTGTTAAAAACAATTTTAGGACCGTTCCTTTTAAATTACTTTGGAACACTCTTGATTATCAAAGTTCCTAAACACGACAATTCAGAATAATCGAGCATCTTAACATCATAAAGTAAATTGTGGCAGTGAAATCAAATTAAATAATACCTAACAACTTATAAATAAGTTTTACTTTAAGTTTATAATTTGAAGTCCAAACCAAAACCAATGTTAACTAATAGCGGAGATCTTAGCATAATATAACTAAACAAACTCTAAATGACATTTTTAGGACAGTGCCCTCTAATATACTTTGGAACACTCTTGATTATCCAAGTGCCTAAACATGATAATTCAGGAAACCTAGCGTGTTAACATCAGATAGTAAACTGTACTGTGGCAGTGAAATCAAATTAAATAATAATACCTCAAATTTATAAATAAGTTTAAGTTTATAATATAATGTCCAAACCAAAAACCAAATGTTAACTAAGCGGAGGTCTTAGCATAATACTTCGTATAACTAAACAAACTCTAAATTAACATAAATCAGTTCATCACTTTATTTAAGCCCAACTAATCAATAGTACAGCTATCAGTCAATCCTTTTGACGCCTCTAATCCGAACAAGCATTCCGCTAGTCATAGAAAACAACTAAAGTACCTGTCAACTTTGCTCTCATATAAGGATGAGAATTGCTAAGGGGGCATAGATATGTATACTGTGACACCCTCAAATTTTGCGGAAAAATAAACAAGTAATTTAAATAAATAAAAGATGAGAATACGTTTCTAATAGGTTCACTTAAGTGAAAATCGGTAAATTTTAAAACCGGAACCTACTATTAAATATATTCATCATAACAAAGGTGTCTTAAAGAAAAAGGTTCATAACAAAAGGAAATAATATTATACATAAGAATTATCCAAAACGGGAGACATATCTTCCGTATAAATACGGAAATAAAAGAGTGTATAATAATATACAATCCTAAGAACCGAATATAGGTCCAAGGTAATACTTCACTCGCTAGCTCGTCAATGTACCCAAGTATACATCACAAACCTGCCAACCGCATTAAATATAAACACGGAAGCCACAGTCAGTGGGGAGTAACTCCGAGTTCTCCCAGCCACGAAATGTCGAGTTTAATAAAACATGAATAACATAAAAGCAATGTATATGGAAAATACAAAACCTTAACAAATACGATATGCTTTTCATGTTATGAAACAAATAACTAACATATAACCTATCATATGAAGGCTAAGATACTCATGCAAACTATCATGTGAATCGGTTAACAAACTATACAACGAGGTAGGGAAGTTGGTATGCTAGCTCAGAGGTTACATTTAAAACATGGCCATGATACACTCAACGCTAATCATACAAGATATCATGTGAATCAGTTAACAACCGGTAATCCAACTTATCAACTTAGCCGGGCTTGCATCTCACCTTCTAACATTCATAGAATCATACAAACATGAAAGACCAATACGTCTACAAACAGGCATAAGTTCTTAGGACCATCGATAGTCGACTTCTGTAACTCGAGGCTATACCACAAGGTAGGAAAACATCCTAGTCCTAGACTGATCAGACCTAGCGACAACAGCTATTCCATTCCCCGTCCCATGACATAACCGTCTATGAGAAACTCTACTAGGCGACCCCCTAAGCAGAGATGGCTAGTACGTAAGCTGGCTCCAGTCCCAAAACGGATCAGGCAGCCATGCCCCGACTTGGAGAGAAGCCCCCCAGGCCGAGACACAAAAGCTATCAAGCGGCGAACTATATACTCGTTAAAGACAGTACGGACCTATCAATGTCATGGTCCAAGATACTCATTTAGAATTAGAATGGTCAAGACGCCATATACTCAAAATTCTCTATGGGTACTTAGTCAACACGACACCAACCATATAATCAAACAGTCACGGAAAAACATCCTATCATGTGACTAATTGCATATAAGTAATAATCAAATATCATATCGCCTCATATCTACTAAGGCTAATTCATTAATTAAATACAACCTTACTTGAAGACAAATCCCCGACCCGAGTCCCGCGACGGGTCATCAGTCAAAACGGGGCTGACTAGATCTTAGTTTGACCAAACCCGTTTGGTCCAACCGGCTAGAAACAGAGTCTTTACCATTTAGACTTGAACATAAAATCATCATATTCATTTCATGCTATTTTATTCCAACTTCTAACATGTGAATTATTAAATCTTACGAAAACCCGCTTGACTTAAAGGATATCAAATTAAACTACAATCTCGTATTATAATTTCTAACATGTGAGAAATAATAATACTATGAAAACCTTTTAAATAAATAATTTACTTATTAAAATTTCCCACTTGCTAAATATTACAAAACATAATATAATAATAACGATAAACTCAAAAACCGTCACAAGTCCAAAGGGAGGACCCACGGCCTGTTTTGGGCCGAGAATAAACCGGGCCTGGGCTGGGCCCACGGGCCTGGTTTGGGCGGTTTTGTCGACTTTTCTAAAAACCGTTATTTAATATTTCCCGCATGCTTAACATATTTAAAACTCGTCAAAACAACAACAAAACAATCAAGTATCGACACAAACCCAAAGACCAACCATGGACCAATCCAGACCGGGTCTGAACCGGCCTGGACCGGCCTGAACTGGGCTGAACCGGCCTGGTTTGGGTCGGTTTCCAGCCACCCTAAACAGCCACCATACACGGCCAACACTAATCAACAACTCTAAATTATTTCTAACATGTTTTAATTAACAACATCCATTTTAACAACCAATTCAACCATCATTCATACTAAAATTATGATAGAACCATAATAAATTATGTCAAGAAACACTACACATGTTAAACAATTTCATACAACATAATCATAATAATACTTAGCATGTACTACTTTAAAGCCGGAAGTCTAAACAACAACTCAAGTATTGTAACATAATTCGTCGCGTAACTCGGAATCGTTACCTTAGGCTAGCACAAAATCAATTAGCACAAAAAAAGAGTAAAAAACCCGTCTACTAATCTTCACCCAAAATATACGAGTCACCAAACTCGTCTTCAAAATCTTCCCCTTATAAGAAATGACAAGAATAATATTGTTAGAATTAAAACTTGATTTTCCATAATTAAAGTGTTGAAAACGATTTTTGTCGGAATTGAAAATAAACCGTACTTGAAGATGGAGAGCGAAGAGGAGATTCTAGAAATATAAGTTAGGACGGATTTGAACAAGTAACGAAGGTTTTGTGACGATTTTGCTCAAGAACGATCAAGAACGCTCAAGAACACCAAGAACGATTTTGATTATATTAAAGAAGGTATTAATTAGATATTAAGTTGATTTAATATAAAATGAAAAGATAAGTAGTGAGTAAGAGTGGAGTGGGTGCCGTGTAAATATAGGGAAATAATGAGTCGGGTTTTGAAATTGTTGTTACGGGATTGACTCGGGTTTTATAATTATATTATGGTAATTAATTAGATATCATTAGATTAAATGATAGTTTAATCAAATATCTAGATATTAATTAGATATTATGATATTGTAATCAAAAGAAAGAAAATATCTAGTCCTAAGAGAGGAGAGGGATTAGGCGTGTGGAGTAAGGAGAAAACGGGTCTGTTTTTAAGCGATTTGATTTAAGTTGACAGATCGATAAAGTTACAAATATCTTAGATATTTGTATTAGTTTAATCAAAGAATTAAAAGATCTAAAATGAGTGGAAAGGGTTGACTTGGGCGTGTGACTCATGCAAGAGTCGGGTTTCGGGTTTGTTTCGGGACTTAAGTTGACTCGGGAATAGTTAAATGACGTTCGGGGTTAAACCGTAAAACCTTCTCTTTAATTCCGAATAAATTCAAAATAATTATATTAAATTATCATAAATTAAAATAAATCTTAATAAATTAAAATAAAATAAATTTATTATTTTTCAAATATAATTTCGGTCTTTCGAATTACGGGGTGAGTCGGAAAAGTCAACGAAAGTCAAAGTCGACCTAAGAGTCAAGAAAAGTCAAAGACGACTCAAAAGTCAAGAAAAGTCAAAGACGACTAAAAAAGTCAATAAAAGTCAAAGACGACTTAAAAGTCAAGAAAAGTCAAAGTCGACCTAAGACGGGATTCTCATGGAATCTCGCGGAAATTCCAAATACGAACTCGGAAATTCCAAATTCGACTCGAAACAATAAATTCTAAATTAAAACTTAATTTGCTGAAAAGTATCCGTAAAAATATTTTCACTAGAAAAATAGGGTATATTTCGGGTTGTTACATATACCCAATTACATGGATATATTGGATTTATTGTGACTTGACCAAAATGGATTCTATAGTAGAACTATTTTCTATATTTAGAGAATTCCTTTGACATGAGTACATCATTAAAATCATGAAATGATTATTTATGCATTGACACTGCTGTTAAACATCGTGCCGTAAAAGGAGGTCATACATGCAGTATTCATGGTGACTAATAATTAAGTGGGAGTTTTGGTAGTAAAAGATTAGATAAGTCCTCCTATAAGATAGGATTGGTGTCTAGGCCTCTTGATGAGCAAGAACTAGGAAAATGCATGGCATCGGGATCAAGAAACATAATTTTGATGGAAGACATAATTAATATTGGGTGTTAATTTTGTCATCAAAATTGGCATTAAGAGACTTAAGGAATATTAGTATTGTGATATTGTCTACGGACAAATGGGAGATTGAAGGAATTGTGTCCTGAGCAATTTACAACAATTACTAAATATATAATTGGATATATTATAGAGATAATCATTATATTAGTTTATTAAATCACAATTACTTGCTAGAGAATAATTATATTAATTAGTCACATTAAAATTGGATTAATGAATATAATAATATAATCTTATGAGGTCACACATATAAGCAAAATTAGAAAATATTAGTCCTATAAGAACACAAATTTGAGGCACCGGTTTTAGGATAGGAATAAGAGGTCCTTCCTTATTCCACCTAGACTCTATTTTGGTATGTGATATATATATATAAAGATATAAGTTGATGAAAAAAAGATACGGTTTTCATTAGAAACCATAAGAGAGAAAAACATATTATTATTATTATATGTATTCTACGTGCTTCAAACACCCATAAAAGTAAGAGAGTGATATTGATCATTCTCTTCCATTCTAGCAGACGTGGGTTTCCGGGTTGTGCTTGTGGACTGAGTAGAGGGGCAACAAGTAAGGATCTTTGATCGCTTCTATAGGCTATTTGAAAAATTTACGCTTCAAGAGGTAAATATTCTTTTCGCCTTTTTGTCATGATTTAAACTATCTTATGCATGTGATCCTAGAATATATGTTAGAAATTGTTTCATAATATTCCAGTTTCGCATTTATATTATCTTTCATGATGATGAGATGACTTGTACCCATGAAAATATATTATTCTACTCATGTCCTATGAGTTTTAAATGTGTTGGTTAGGATTTGAAATGATGAGACTAAATGTTATTCACTGATGTAGCTAACTCCGTCTTAATTCGTTGATATACTCTTATATGGGTTATGATGAGACTAAATGTTATTCACTGATGTAGCTAACTCTTATATGGGTTATGTTGGGACCAAATGTGCTTTAACATGTCTTTATTTATGCTTGGCACCGCTACCCATACACGCTTTGTTACTTGAAACAAGAATGGGATCGAATTAAATGCAAATGGCATCGTCCCCAACCTTGTTGCATACCCGTCCCAAGGCCGATACAAGGTCCATACCGGCTGGGTTGAAGACGGGGACAAACCCCATGACTCTTTCTTTGTCAACCTTGCGCGAGCCGGCTTGGACAAGTCCATCGTGACTGGGACAACCCTCGTACTAGTTGGGACGACGACCGGTACGGACTCTAGAAACTCCCTTTACTTATGAAAATTTTACATGGATTGACGTCAAAAAATTAAGTAGTTTAGGCTTTTGAATCACTCAATTTGGAGTCCGTATAAGGAAATGACGTTCGTTTTACCATTTTAAGTTTTGAAGTACGTATAATGTGCGTAAGACGATTGTTTATATTGTTTATTCTTATCATAGCCGCATATATTTTAGATTTGATGTAACACCCGGAAATGTACCCTATTTTTCTAGTAGAAATATTTTACGAAAGCTTTTCAGTAAATTTAAGTTTTAAATTAGAATTTTAAGTTCCGAGTCGAATTTAGAATTTCCGAGTTCGTATTTGGAATTTCTGCGAGATTTCATGAAAAAGCCGTCTTAAGTCAAGTTTGACTTTCTTGACTTTGAAAATTGTCTTTGACTTTTTCTCTCATAACTCACACTACTCCCTCCTTAACCTAATATTTCATTTCAACACAAAAATCAAACACACTTTTCTTTCTTCTTCCTTAAGCAACTTTTCCTCTTTGAATATCGATCTTAGAATTGGCGTAGTTTCTTCGTTACTCGATAGAATTTACGTAAGTTTATCTTATTCTTCCTCCCGTACCATCCTCTATCCGTATTGATAATAAAATTATCGTCTTTCTCGCTTTTTAAGCATTCCGTCTTTCTCAAGATGAACTTTATTCATCTTTTTAAGATCTATTTGTAGGTGGCGACCTCCAAGATCCCGACAAAGACTATTTCCTTATAGAAGAGGAGCTTGACGATCATTAGAGACGCTTAAAGGTAACGGTGAAGGGTTACTCGGGTGTGTCACTTACGTGTTTTACATGTTTATATGCTAGAAAATCGTATTAGAT
>JAIUZE010069096.1:0-24789 GCA_022085475.1 Heliosperma pusillum
CACTTCAAACGGTCCTAACTAGAGTTCTAGACTTGAAAATGCAAATTCTAAGTTGAGGTGATAGCTTATCCTCTTACGGTTCCAACGAATGGTCACAAGCCTAAAACAAGCAAGTAACGAAGGAGATATGATCATTCTACGAAAAGGGGTCAGTGCAGTGAAACTGCACAAGTCACGACAGTGACTTGTATTTCACGACCGTGAGATGTGTTACCAATTCACCCGTGAGCCTTCAACATAAATTCAATCCTATCATTTTCCAATTCTCATAATCCATTTCTAATAACTATCAACAATCAATATTCATCATCAACAATCATCAAATAACAACAATCATCATCCATAACATGATTCCTAAACTTACTAATCGTATTCTAATACGATTTCTAGCATATAAGCATGTAAAACACGTAAATGATATCGAGTAACCCTTCACCGTTACCTTTACGCGTCTTTAATCGATTCTAAACCTTCCTAGTCTCCACCTACATACAATTAGATAATAAAAGATGAATATAATTCACCTAGAGAAAGATGGATAATTTAAAAAGCGAGAAAGACGGTAATTTTATTACCAAAACGAATAGAGGAAGCTAAGAGGGGAAGAATAAGACGAACTTACGTGAATTTGAGCAACAAACGAACGAGTTATGAAGATTCTAAGCTTGGATGATTATGGAGGCTAGGTTTTGATGAGTTTTCTTAAGGAAGAAGGAAGTTTGAGTTGTGTAAGAAAAATAGGTTAAAGAGGTAGTATGAGATATTTAAGTGGAAAAGTCAATAAAAGTCATAGACGGCTTAAGACGGGATTTACTTGAAATCTCGCGGAAATTCCAAATACGAACTCGGAAATTCTAAATTCGACTCGGAAAATTAAATTTACGATTAAAACTAAAATTCGCTGAAAAGTATCCGTAAAATATTTTTACTAGAAAAATAGGGTAATTTGCGGGTGTTACAAAACCAACTTTGAACACAAATTTTCAATTTTACCCAAGTTATCGTATAACTCGATTTTAATGCTTAAAATCGACATGCATGTAACAATTGAGCTCTGATACCACATGAAAGTCCTAGACCTCTAATTAGACTCCTCTAATTAATTCATGAAATTACTTTAACTTAATGATTTAGGATCTAGTTATCATGCATGCAAATATAAAAGCATAAATATAAAGATAAGAAGAAATTTCCTTACAATGAGAAATTTTCGGTCAAAATGGGCACAATAAGAAACTCTTTTCTTATTGTTCTTGAGCATGAAATTAATGGATGATCCTCCATAAAACAACCTCCAAAGTAGAAGGTCTCCTTCTTGTTGCACCCAAGATTAAACCAAAATAATCTTACCTTATTATTAACTAGATAATAAGTAAGATAAAAACTACTAATATTATTGTATTACTACCCTAGTAATATGTAGAGAATATTAGTATATATGAGAGTTTAGAGAGAAGTTGAGTTTAGAAAGAGAAGTGAGAAGAAGCATAATAAATTGAAGTGTTCTAAAAATTGAACAACAATTGTTCAATCTCAAGGCCTTATGGCCGGTCACTCTTGAGCCATATATGGCTTTTATTTTGCTTCTTTTACTCACATGCAAAAGACTTTGAGTGTAGGTAGTAATTGTAATGATGATTGTGTCATAACAATTCATTATCATGTGATGGAGTGTGGTAGTAGTAGAGAATAAACATTATTATTCTTCACTTGAATGATTCGGCCTCCACATGTGAAATGTGGTCCATTTTGATTTTTAATATTTGTCCCACAAATACTTATAATCATATGCTTAATTATATTGTATAATTAAGTGTTAATTTGATCAAATAACAATTTTATAACTCAAATTAATAATCAATATACACTCAACTTTTAAGTAATATTTAACCATTATATCAATATATAATGGGTCCCACAATGTCCAGTTAATTTATTTTACAACTCTTTGTAAATATAATTAACTACTTATCTCTAACTCAAAATATATGCATAACCTCAACAAATTTAATGAATTAACGATTAATCATTAAATTAAATCTTATTTAATTGTATTAAAAATAAGACGTAAAATTTATTCAGTCAGTTATCGTATAATTGACTAATAAACTTAAGTGGAATGAGTTCGCAACTCAATTTCCAATAAATAACTCTCGTAACTAAACGTACATATCAAATATATGTAATGCTTTAATTAAACTGTATCGTATACAAATAATTATTATTCTATTTGGGTCTCATCCTATAGGTGTGACCTAAAGGGATCGGTTGATTACCGCCGTCATACGACAATAACGTCAAACTCTAGTCAGCCAAGCGTTACCGATTTACGTTAATCAACTGACGTGGAGTATCAAAATATACTAATCATGCCACGTATATTCCAAATGAGATTTATTATATAAATGCACTATTGTGGAGGACACTTACTCCAACACATTTCAGTATAGAATATCATATTATTTGAATATACTTTGTGTAATTCTTAGTATGTTATATATCTCACATTGAAAAATAATGTATGTGTGGTGAATATATACTAATAACTATAAATAGTAGAATTGCCCTATATCGAACAATTAACATAAGGTGCGGTGATCAACTCAAAATCTTTTGAGTTTCTTAAACATTGTCGTAGATAACTTAATTCTTAGGTACTTTGAATCATTTTTTGAGTCATAATATAGATCAAATATAACTTGAGTCCCGACAAGGTTGGTAACATATGTTTAAAATAGAATAAGTTGAATCAATATATCAATATTATTTTTTTTAAAAATTACGGAGTATATTTTATTATAATCTTAAAATTTCAAAAATTTATTTTTATAAGTTAACTGTTATAGAAAAATTACCAAAATGACATTAACGTAAACCCGTGCATCGCACGGGCATGAAATCTAGTTTGTGTAATTTTAGACCACAGAGTGCTAAAAATAACTTTAAGATCACTATGATTTGACATTTCAGCTATGAAGCTCCAAGCGAGTCTAAGTTAATACAACTCCGTCACTAAAAATGTTGACTATCCGTCATAAGTTGAAGTTACATAGTTTTTTTTCTTGCAATATAAAAGTGAGGGGCAAGTGAAATTCTCCATTTAAATCAATTTGAAAAGGCCCAACCAAACTCCCCTAATTATTCTTTCAAAACACGTAACAGAGTTAATTGTAGATTTAATCATTTAGAGTATACGAGAATAATAAATCATACAAAAATTATTCTATAGGACCATTTATAACAAAAGACAAGCTCAATAACACAGTCTAATTAGATAATTTATAGTATGTTTGACCAAATTTCTTAATTTTTTAAAAGTAGATTTTAAAAAATAGAACATCAAATTGGTATTTCTATTTTTACGGCAAAAGAAAGTTTTATAGCTTTTAAAATTATGATTAGTTTGCCCTAAAAGTGCTATTAAGTCCAAAAATACTTTGTAAAGTTAGACTAAACACACACTTAATAATCTTGTAGAAAATTAGTTTTTTTAATAACATAATATTTTATTTTGATAACCTGCATATTTAAATATGTTTGTATTCATCATAAATATCGGGTCATCAAAATAAAACCGAAATTTAAACAAAATTAAATATATAAATTTTGGAGTTTTCATCTTTTGGAACCGTCGTATGCAATAGGAAAGGCGTAAATCACACTACCTGACATCAAATTTCCGTGGAGCACATGAATTTGCGCCAATTAAGATAACTCGTATTGGCAGCGGGGCCTACATTGCATGTTCCTGCCGCATGTTGGGCCGTTTCGATTTCTTTGTTGGGCTGGACAACGTTTCATATCACTATCACTCTTATCATCCTTTTTACCATTGCCCACCATGAAAAAGTGACCATTATATTGATCGTGACTTGCACATTTTTGTTTAAGACGGGTTAAATAGGAATGTGCTTTTTCACATACGCATTTTACTCTTTTATATACGATTTTTACGACAATAACCCTGTCATTTTTTTTATTCTCTCTCACCCAATCAATATTTTTCTACCTTCCCTCTTCTCCTCATCTCTCATCACCAGTGTTGTTCACCAACTCCGTACAGTTGCCGTCAAGCCTCTCTCTGGCCGGCCTAACACCGACTAACCTCTGCCTCACTCGGGCTGACCTTACGCCGGCCAACATCGGCCTCCCTGCCCCGCACTCCCCTCTACTAACTCCCATATCCCCTCTTTGTTTCACCAACTCCAACCACCATCATCCATGTCCCACCCGACAAACAGATCAACCACCCCAGCATTTAGCCGTTCGCACCACCATATTTCAGTTGTACCCCTGCCCACAGCCCACCATCATCCCTGTCCAAGCAACCCGACTCCTTCCCAAACGCATCACCCTCTTCGCACCACCATCACCGCACCACCTCCTAGTCACCGCACATATACAGAGCAACCGTCATGTCCGACAACCACCTTAACCACCGTCACTTACACCACCCATAAACCCTAATTTATAATAATTGTTGAGCATATTAGTTTTAGTAACAATTAAACCAAAATAATTTCAATAAAACCTATTAATAATCGCTAATAAACAAAATTATTTCACTAATCGAAGAATTATAATCCATTGTTAAAGTTAGAGTAATTAAATTCAATATTAGTTAGGGAAAGATGTGTTGTAAAGAGTTATTTGATTATGTTAAAGAAAAAGGGTATGATATGGAAACTTTATGAAAAATTGTATGTGAAAGAGTAAAATCCGTATGCGAAAAAATAATTTCGGTCAAAGGTGATGGATATTAACTGATAAAATAACTTACCTTATCTTTCGAACAAGCGTATGAAACTTAGATACATATAGAAGGTATAATAAGTTATGATTCAACGGGCAACATAAGTCTTATGCTAAAAATTAAGGATTTATTTTTCTCTCACTTTCCATTTCGTAAATCACTCGATCATATCTTGTAACATACGTATTTACCCTTCCTTACCTTTTTTAGGTTCTATAAGCGTCCGCTTTCCTAAAAATGAAACATTCTAAAAACATATTTATGGAACATAAACACACAAATTCTTTCCTATCACAAATTAACTGAGGCGAAAATTACTAAACATATTATCAAATAAAATTTATACACATATAACACTCCGCCTAGCCCAGAAGCCTTAAGTTAGGCCTTCCAAGTGAGACGGAGACTACGGGCCTCGGTTTCCCGAGATAGTGCATAACAAATCGATAATCTCAAAACATAATTTTAATTTGCATTCACTAAACAAACGTGCAATTACATGTTAAGGTCGGTCGATTACAAAATCAATACAATCCGTCTATAAACATAAAAAGTACAAATCGTCGATTGTCCAATCCCAACACCATAGTCCCAAATCATAACTAAATCCTTAATGCTTGCTAGACAACTACTCACCATTCACCGGAAATATCGAATAGATCACGATAGAGGTACAAAATATTTCCAAAACACGGCCAACCAAGATATACATAATCAATATCAAGTAAAATCATAATACAATCATCACACATCCGGTGCCATCAAGTAGCGCACCCAAACCACCAATCGTTCTGCGGTCAACTAGCAATTCGCCGTGTCTAGGGCACGCCGTAGACACAATGGGCCATACGGCAGCAGGTCACCCCCAGACCCAAGTCATAACCACGTGCACTCTCTCTTCCATGGCGGGACCATGAAGAACGACCCATAGAGGAGTCTATGGAGCCGGTATCCCGCTACAACTCCATATAAAACAATTCCAAACATCGTGACCGCAGTAACCAAGATCACTACTACAACTCCAATCAAGATGTCAGAACCATATCACAATAGACAACAATAATCGATCAATCACGTATACATCAACTGAGTAGGATTCACCTACCTTTTACCATTCCAAGCAAATCATCATCTCAAGGCAATTTAATCACATGAATCATCATCGATTTGTAATCTAAACAATAGCATCAATATCAATGGAATCCAAACAATCGCTTCACCTCAAAACCTTAAGAAAGATGAAGGTAGAGTCCTTTCATCTATCACTATCTACTAATTCTATTAATAAAGAATCTAACACTAATGCTCTAACCCAAATCCAACACTAATCCCCAATAACAAGAAATATCTAACCAAACAAATAAAAATCTCCAAATATTAGAAATCAAAGGAATAAGGTAAGAAGTTCACCAAAAGAATCAAGGTAAAAGATGAAAGAACGATCCAATATTGAAGCTACATAATCAACGATCAAAAGATGAAGATAATAGATTAAGCTTAATAAAATGAGTGATTAATATTTGAGAGAGTTTTAGAGAGAGATTTAAGGTAGTAATGATAGGATGAGAGTTATCAAAATATAACCCTTTCACAAGACACAAAGCAGATTTGCGAAATAGCCAAAACCGCTCTCACTCGACCAAGTTCGGAGACACTCTGTCGAGTGACTCAAAGGTTGAACCAAAAAGCCCTATCAGATACCCTACTCGGTCGAGTCAAAGGCCCACTCGACCGAGTAACCACTCAACTCGATCGAGTCAACCCCATACTCGATCGAGTGACCCACCTACTCGATCGAGTTGAGTTTGACTGAGTAACCAACAACTTGGCCGAGTACAAGCTTAATACTCGGCGCTCAACACAAGATATAAGTATACAACCATCAAGATGGACATAGCTTCGATCGACGCAAGACCACGGAAGACACAAGTATTACACAACACCTAAATGAATCTCAAACTCTTCTTTCCTACCACAAATTCTTGGTATATAAACTAGATATATCCGTTTTAAATTTAAAACATGTTAAATATAATATAAGGGTCGTCAAAAGCAGAACGTCTCGGATTTAATATACAAAGTTTAGCGTTATTTGACCTGTTTTAATGTTAAATGGATACATATTTTCATCTGAATAGAGACTAACTGTTATCTTATATATAATTCAAGAGTCCTCAACAAACTAGTTGAATTTCTAATCGATTAAATGGCTGTTAATGTACATTACCTTATATTCTTTTCTTATATAGATTATATAGATATATGAAGTCGTGGAACGTGGATCATTAATCAATCTGATGAATTATGTATTTACTCTTTAGTCATTCAACCTATCCATGGAGCAAGTATAATATTTATAAGTAAGTCTTACTTAAGGGTTAAAGGCCGGTTTTAAGTTAAGATATTTCACAATACCTTTTTCATTTAAACATTATTTAAATCGATTCTAAATATATATTAATCTATGACGGTTTAAAACAATAATTGAAACACAGAACTAATTCTTGTATCTTTATTTAATTACACTTAGTCTCACTTGTGACATGCATATTTGTCAGAAGCTTGTAACCGGTCGAACCTCTCTCAGAGACATGTGAAAGGGTCAGTAGTGAGCCAATGAATTCCCACTTTTCCTTTCACCTGACCTCTTGTGGGTGAGATCTGACCGATCATAAGTCATAAGCCTCTGAAAGATATTCCCAAACGAGAATTTTGGTGATTTAATTATGTCTTTCATATAAATAATGATGTCGGCATGGCAGATCATTTGATGCTAAATAATGTAAGTGTGCGACATGCATGCATTAGATGCATGTATTGATAACCAACAACTGTCATATAATCTCCGATGAATCTCATTAAATAAAAGGGTGCTTCTGATTTCTGTCCACTTACAGATTATTCTCCATCAACGATAGGATTCCTCATAAAAATAATGGATTAAAATTTTGATTTGTACGAAAAATATGGCAGGATGAAATCATGGTTAGTTGGCTACTACTTGATACGTTCAAGTTCTTGACAAATCAAGATTTTATTTTGAGAATTAGTCCACCCTTTACTAGTTCGTTATAGGAGTATTTCACCGTTTCAAAGTATTACTAATGTAAATTTATTGTTAAACGTAAAGTATAAAATGGGGTTTTGCTGATAAAGTTCTTAGATAGTTTGAATCCCTTTGATACTGACAATAACAAATTTCTTATGGACCAAGTAAAACAACAAATCGTTTGTGGGTGTTTAAATTTGTTTAAATTTGTCTAGGTATATGATGAAAAATATGTTGATTTTATTTTGATAAAATATTCATACAATAAGATATGTCAAAATATTTTTTACAATAGTTTTTATCCAACAGCTATTTTATAATAACATTCAAATCTAAACAAGTTTAATCAGTAACTCTTCAAGTTTTAACCAATTTTAGAGATCTCAGAAAAAAAACAGGATGAAGTAAGTTTAACTCGGCAACAAAAGCCTTTTTGTAACCATTACGTATTACGGGGTGCCATTGTTCACGTCGTATTAATTCATTTACTTCTATTGGCCAAGCACACATGCATGGAACACTTGAGTAGAAAGAACTCGGCTTAGTGCATTACCTAACTTAGAATATAAAGACACACCTACATTATTGAACAAAGAGAGATTGTAACACTTTACAATTAAGGGGCTATTCTTATGATTAATTGATTTTAGGATAGTACTTGTGTTGTCGAGTGATACATCTCTCCTCCGTTTAGATGTGACCCGATCTGTTTTCATGATTCTAACATAACTAATAATTAAATTACGAAATCAACAATTACATTCTAAAAACTTAATCATGGACGAAACCCCCTATGTCCCCTTGTCAACAATGGTAATGTTGGAAAATGTTTACACTTTTCACAACATGTGTACAGATATATACAACTAATACAAGTTATAACTACATAGTACATACCCAAAAATGTGTTCTACGTCACTAAGTGCGTGGTCCATTGGTCCAATGACTTAGAATAACTTGAAAATTTGGCAAAAATGAGTGGTTATGAATAGTATTAGTTGTCTTAAATTGAAGCTGATTAATATACACCAACCAAATTGAGTTTTGGCTGCCTAACTTGATCGTTATTAAGAATTTGAGGGACATAAAAAGTCACTTCCTAGATCTTGCTTTCATGTGGTTTCGAAGTCCCAAATTTGAGAAAATGTTAATTGTAGGCTTTTTAAGTTCAAAGATTTGGAATTAAACGTTTTAGCTAGGTAATGGATATTCATAGTTCGGAAGTTGTTGTACGAAGAAAACACAATTTCTCATTTGTGACTTACAAAATTTGTCATAAGTTTGTGACGTGACAAAACAGCAAATAGGAAGGGAAGTGGGTGGGTAAGTGGAAGAGGGTTGTGAGAAATCACAAGTAAAACGGGCTGATGAAAATTGCACAATTGATAGCAAGGGGATTTTCTTAGAAATTTTTAAATGGAACTTTCAAGCTAGGTAATGCGCTAATGCCCCTCTCAGACGATGAAAATTCTGAAATATTTCATTCACGAGTTTTTGTGTAATATTGTATATCTTATGGTATGACTAATTGACCATGTTAAATTTTTGTAACCCATATAAGTCCAACTCTTGGTTGAGTCAATGTTACGGGATTATCAAGAAAATTTGTATAAGTAATCAAATTAAATCTTCACCATACAAGTAATCAAATTAATTTTTTACCATACAATGGAATATCATGCAGAGGCCTTTACTATGGTCTATTTTTTTTTATAAGGTAAGAAAAGTAGATTGATCTCTTAGGATAAAACCAACATATTTCATTCTTTCGAATGAGGTAGGTAAATTTTTTTTTTGGGGAAAGGTAAGTTATATTGAAGGCTCAAATGGTACAAAGTTTATCAAGTATTACATATGAATCTAGAATACATCAAAGGAAAACTCATCCAAGATGATGAAGCCAAGCAATTTCCTTAGATGAAAGCTTGCTCACATTCACCTTGCATAATCTAATATTGATCTCCTCCATCACTTGTTGAACTATATCCTCAGGACGTCTAATACAATGCTTAAATCTCACTTCATTTCGAACCATCCAAATCTTGTATATAAGCGCAATATGACAAGCTCCAATGTACTTCCTTTGTAGCTTAGATCTTCCTCTTCCTTCATCAAGCCACTCCACCAGATTACTTAAACTGAATGAAACTCCAAGCTTTCCTTGCAGAATTTGGCAGCACTGCACACTGTAAATGCAGTCATAAAGCAAATGCTGCAGAGTCTCTGTTCCATTGCCACAAATGTCACAAGAAGTATCCACAAGCACCCCCATTCTGTTCAACCTGTCCTTAGTGAGAAGTCTATTCTGAATTGCAGCCCAGAAAATAAAGCTAGTCTTAGGAACATTCATGGGATTCCAGCACACATACCTCCAGTTTACTCTATCCTTTCCTGGTCTCAACCAAGTATATCCATCATTACCAGCATAAGGCTTATCAGACCCCAACCACAAATCATCTACATAAGCATTATGAAACTGTATCATTATATGACTTATTTTCCTCCATGACCAACTGGTAGGTAAGTTGAAGCCATCTACTTTCAACCCACCTAGAAAGAGTAGGACAAGAATGTTCAATAGAGGCCATAAAGTCAGCAACTTTGTTAGCCTCACGGAAGCAATGTTTAATACTCATTGCCTCGAAAACTTGAAGGTCTAACCTCACATCCTTAATAATATTGGAAAATTCCCACGGAATTTGCCAAGTGCTACGAATCGAGTTAATAACACATAAGCTATCACCTTCAACAGTTAACTTTGAAATTCCTAAGTATTTAGCTTCTAAAATGCCTTCTTTCAAAAAGAGAGCTTCTGCAACAAGAATGTTATTAGAACCACACTTCTTTGCTCCTAACATAATAACTTTACCGTAATGGTCTCTTATACAATAGCCTAAAGCAGCTTTCTCCCCATTTATTTTCGATCCGTCAAAATTTAGCTTTAGAAAACCACTTGTAGGTTTTTCCCACCAAATTTCTTCCTTACTGATAGTGTTTCTAGCGTTTTCGTCTTTGTCAGGGTTGTTGATATCTTTATGTCTAGTCTCATTCCAGATTTTAGTGCTATTATTCTTGCATAGACTAATACGTTTATTACCATTGAAATGAACATCATTAAAGATAATGTCATTTCTATAGAACCATGCATTCCACCAAATGAAAACAATCTTAATGAAATCATCTTTTAAAGCTAAGATTTTGAGACAATTAAGTTTCATTAAAACCCTTAGACTTGTAATATCATCATAACTCGCCAGAAACTTATAAAAGGTTATAATGTTCATGTCTGTGATAATTGAACCAATAACATGACATTCGAAAAAGAAATGATCCCTATTTTCAAAAGGATGGCTACACAAAATACATTGAGGCGGGACATTAATGTGACATTTAAGAAGCCTAATTTTCGTAGGAAGACCGTCAACACAAGCTTTCCAAAGAAAGAATTTTAACTTCGAAGGGACATTCAAATTCCAAATCCAGTGAAATTCACATTTTTCAAGACTTCTGTCGAACAAACCTTGCGCTAACCAAATTGCTGTTTTTGTAGAGAAATTTCCTGTAATACTCCGTATTTCTATGTGTTGGGGGCTCGGCCGAGTAGGGCTTACTCGACCAAGTACATAGTGTACTCGGCCGAGTATAGGCTACTCGACCGAGTGAAATTGGCTGGTGTCTTTTGGGTGGTTCTGATCTCGCGTACTCGGCCGAGTGACATCGCTACTCGACCGAGTGAGTCGTACTCGACCGAGTACATATTGTACTCGACCGAGTACGACGGTTTTCGGGGTTAGATCGTATGAGTGATTAAAGGGTTATTATAAGGAATTAGTTTAATAATCAATTTTACGCTTTCGTAATAACAAACCCTTGTTTCCAAATTCTCTCTAATTTCTCAAGGAGCCTTTGATCATCTCGTGCCGTATTCGATTGTTTTCACTGCCTTGATTGATTACCTTGGTAAGTAGGCATGTTTATGATTTATTTGTGATTATTGTAGTAACCCTAATTGACTTGGGGAAAAGGGAGTGAACTTTGTGTTGATTATATGATTGTTGATTGTTTAGGAGGGGACTTCATAGAAGAACGCTTTTGATTACTTGTGCTATTTGCGGATTTTCAATAAGGTAGGGTTTCCCTACTCAGTGTTGCATTACTAATTCATGTGATAAGATGTTATGATTCTTGTTATGTGATTGATGATGGTGTTTATTAAGTTTGGGTTTGGGGTTGTTGACGATGGTTACTATGTTACTATGGTTACTATGATTGATGATTCTGTAGGGAGACGGATCACACCCCGAGTTCGCCCCCGTGGTTATCCCGCCACGTGGGGGATGTGCACATTAATGATCCGGGTTCTCTCGTTGCGGTGAGAGGGGTTGTCGACACATGTGGCTGCGGTCCAGGGTCTATAGGTGGTTTTATAGAGTAGGCTGGTAACCTGAGTCTACTGAGGTGTCCGCTGCAGTGGCCCTCAGGTTTCTCTTCGTCTTGTGCTGATCTTGTACGTTGGTCGGTATATGCCAATAGTGACCCCTTTACTGTTTTACAAAATTGTTGTGATCCATTAGGGGATAGTGAGCAGGTGATCGCAGGTAATCTATAGCGCTGCGTTGGAATGAGGATGGGATCACCATATCATGTCTAGCTTCCGCTTAGCAGTTCTGGAGTCTTGCATTGACTAGTTATATTATAGTATGTTATCGTTTGTTGAGTTTGGATTAATTGGTCAGACGGTATGTCGTTTATTTGGATTATGTATTTGACATTTAAATAATTATTAATAAACTATGTTTCCTTTATTGCTTGGGTTGATATATACTACCTCGGGCAACTGAGATGGTAGCACTCTCATGTGCTAAGGGGTCTTGTAAAGCACCTTGGTGTATGGGGGTGTTAAACTACAAGAATCAGTTGTAGCACCGACCGTAAATTCCGACCGCTTTTAAAAACGGTCGCTAAAGTTAAATAGCGACCGAAAGTAGTCGGCAAATCTAATTCGGTCGATAATATTACCGACCGACTGTGTATCGGTCGGTATTCCCTTGCCTTCGGTCGGTATTGTTCAAAATTACCGACCGACGCTCTATTTTTACTGACCGTTTCGAGCGTCAGTCGGTAAGCTCCCAGATATAAAAAAAAAGGACGACCAAACACACTATTATTTCTATTTACTTACCAAACACTCTCACCCTCTAAGCAAATAACCCCAAACCCAACGCCACCCCTTCACCACTACCACCGCCCGCTGCTCTATCGCCGCTCCACCGCCCGCCGCTGACGACCCTCCCCTGGCCCCTGCCGCCGTACTAAAGTCGACAACAACCTCCGACAACCCTCCTCTCTCCTCTAGTTACTTGATTAAGGTATGATTTATACTTAGTTTTTGTGTTTTGTGTTGTTTTATTAGTGTTTATATATGTTTTTTACACATAATTTTATGTTAGGATTGACTAGTTGTTGTTAATTGAATGTAATTTTAGAATTGTTTAAGTTAGGGTTAAGGGTAGTGAAATTGGGGTTTTTTTTTATAATTTGATTAGATGTTGAAGATGGGTATATGATGTATGTGTATATTTGTGTAGTAAATTTGCAATTATATTTTGGTATTGATTGAGATTTGATTATGTTAGAATACATAATTGTTAGTATGTTCAAGAGGTTAGTAGTTGATATATGTTGTTAGTAGTAGATATATGTTGGAATTTGGTTGTGAAATTGAATGTTGGTTAAAATTGATAGTTAGAAATTTTATGTTGGTAGTATAATTTGATTAGTTGGTTAAAATTGGTAGTTAGAATTAGTAGTTAGATTGCCTAATTAGTAAGAAGGTAGATTATCTCAAATAGTTGTTAGATTTCCTAATTATGTTGTATTTATATAGATTTATAATGAAGAGGAATGAACGAGAATGGATGTATGAAAAAGTGGATTCTAGGAACATGGTTAAGTATGAGTTTGTTTGTGGGGTGAATAGTTTTCTTGAATATGTTAAAACTTGAGATGAATTTAGGAATTCACAACTAATTAGATGTCCATGTGTAAAGTGCAAAAATTTGAAATACTTGAGTGAATTTGAGGTACAAGAACACCTTATTAGTAAAGGTTTTACGGGAAATTATTATGATTGGGTGTGTCATGGTGAGCCTTTCTCCTTTAAAATACCAAACAATGTACCAAACACTACTCAATCTTCCATAAGAGGACCATATCGAGAGATGGTAATAGATGCCTTAGGTGACACGGCTTTAGAACATATGGAGGAACCCCCTATCGGTGAGGAAGAAACTCCACACCCTCAATTGAAGAGTTTTTTTTTTAATATGTTAGATGCGGCGGAGAGACCTTTATATGAGGGGAGCGATGTGTCAGTGTTACAAGCAGCTGCAAGGGTTGTTAACATAAAATGTGAGCACAACTTATCGCACAAATGTGTAGATAAGATTGCTTCTTTGATTGAGGATGTTATATCTCGGGGAAATGTGATGACCCGCACCTATTATAACACCAAAAAATTGCTCAAAGCTCTTCAACTACCCTATCAAAAGATTCATTGTTGTAAAGACGGGTGTATGCTCTTTGGGAAAGAAGATGCGTCACTTGATAAATGTAAGAAGTGTGGCAAGGATAGGTACAAGACAACACCATCAAGTGGGAAACAAATACCTCAAAAAGTCTTATTCTACCTTCCTATAGGTCTAAGATTACAACGGCTTTATGCTACTAGAAATATTGCGGAGGCAATGAGATGGCATGAAGAAAACACTCGTGTACAAGGGAAATTTGCCCACCCAAGCGATAGTGACGCTTAGAAGTATTTGGACAAAATATTCCCGGAATTTGCTAGTGAGCCTCGAAATGTTAGACTTGGGTTGTGCACAGATGATTTTACACCATACGACCAATTTGAAAAAAAAAAATTCATGTTGGCCGGTAATTCTTACTCCTTACAATCTACCACCATGGTTGTGCATGAAGAAGCCATTTATGTTTCTTTCATTGATTGTTCCGGGGCCGGATAATCCTAAAAGTCACATAGATGTCTTCTTACAATCTCTTATCTAAGAATTGAAAGAGTTGTGGGAGGTTGGTGTACCCGCTTTCGATGTGTCCAAGAAACAAAATTTTCAACTCAAAGCCGCTCTTTTATGGACAATCAATGACTTTCTAACTTACGGCATGCTTTCCGGTTGGGCCACAGCCAGCTTCCTTGCGTGTCCTTTATGTATGGAAGAATCAAAGGCATTTTATCTTCCTAAGGGTCATAAGGTGTCTTGGTTTGATTGTCACCGACAATTCTTATCGCCTAACCACGGATTACGGTATAACAAAACCTCATTTATCAAGAATATGTTACAAGAAAATGATACCCCGCCTCTATTCCTTGACGGATTTGAAATTTGGGAGAAGATTCGTGATTATCCTACTAGTATTGAGTGCACAAAGAGTGAATTGAACAAGTTTAAAGACAATAAATTAGGATGGTTTAAGAGAAGTATATTCTGGGATTTGACGTATTGGAAGCATTTGTTAATACGACACAATTTGAATGTTATGCATATTGAAAAGAACTTCTTTGAGCAATTGATTCATACGGTCATGAATAATAAGAATAAAACTTGCGACAATGAAAAATCAAGGGAAGACGTGAAACTATTATGCAAAAGACCACACTTACACATTAAGGAAAATGGAGTTAAGCCAAAAGAACCATTTGCACTTGATAAGGCTAAAAAAAAGTGTTATGTGAGTGGATTTGTAACTTGAGGTTTCCGGATGGATATGCATCCGACTTGAGTAGGTGTGTTGATCGACATGATCATAACCTTCATGGGTTCAAGAGTCATGATTGTCACGTTTTCATGGAAAGATTACTACATGTGGCTTTGAAACACTTATTGCCGAAAGATGTGTGGAGTGCAATAATTGAAATAAGTCTATTCTTTCGTGATTTGTGTTCCCCGACCCTCAAACTTGAAAACATTGAAAATCTAGAGAGCAACATTGTCGAAATCCTTTGCAAGTTGGAGAAAGTATTTCCGCCATCATTTTTCAACTCAATGGAATACTTACCTATACATTTTCTTTATGAAGCAAGAGTTGGAGGGCCAGTGCAATATAGGTGGATGTATCCTTTTGAGAGGTAAATTACATACGTACTTATTCAAATGAAATATAAAATATTTAGAATATTCTACTAACATTAATAGGAAATGTAGGTTTTTAAATCACTTGAAACAAAAAGTTGCTAATAAAGCAAGTGTCGAAAGGTCTATCTGCAACACTTTCTTAGTGGGAGAAATATCAAATTTCTGTTCGCAATATTTTGAAGAGCATATCGACACAAAGGCTAAAGATTTAGATTTTGGAACAAAAGATGAAACAGAGTCTTCCTTACCTGAGCTTTTCCAAAAACATGGAGGTCAACCATTCACAAAAGGAAAAATAAGATATTTGGATGAAGATGAATATGAACGTGCTCATCTTTACGCCTTATCGACTTGTGAACGATTAGAAAAATATGAGAGGTATGTGAGTTATTTACACTTTGACAGGAAAATAATTAAAGTGTCATAATATTCATATAATAGTAAAAATTGTTAAATGTTAGGTTATTCGAAGCTTTCGTCCGTGAGAAACATCCAAATATTGATGTAGATGAGGTTTGGACTTCATACGAAAAGCTATACCCAAATTGGTTTACAGAACATGTAAGTTTCATTTACAATCATTAAACAAATATGTACAAACTAACCTTAAGTCAATATATATGGGTACTTAATTAGACTAATTTTTAACTAGGTACTTCAAGAAGATATCAAAGATCATTTGTTGGTGGCCATGTCAAGGGGTCCTTGTAAAGAAGTACAAACTTGTCATAAATATTCGATAAATGGCTTTAATTTTCACACAATGAAATATGGGAAAAATAAAGCAAGTATGAATTATGGTGTTTGTGTTAACGGTGTTGGTGGGATGACTATTATGGTACCCTAGAAGAGATTATTGAGTTGAGGTATTGTGGTGAACAAATGGCTTATAATGCAATCTTGTTTAAATGTTGTTGGATGGATAATTCTTCAATCGACACAATTGTACATGACACGTATAAACTTGTTGAAGTAAATCATAAGAGAAAGTATTTAAAATACGACCCTTTTGTGCTTGCACATCAAGTTAATAAGGTTTATTACACTTCTTATCCAAGCACAAAGAAAGATAGAGATAATTGGTGGGCGGTGTTTAAAAGTAAAGCGAGATCACAATTTGATGCTCCGGTTGACACAACTGTATTTCAAGAAGAAATGACGACACCTCTTAATTTATCTTTGATTGTTGAAGATGAACCCTTACAAGGTTTTAGTGAAGGAGATGATGAGGAAGAATATGAGGTGGTGGAGGTTCATAGATTTGGAAGAGGAAACAATGACTTATATGAAGTTGATTTTATAAATGATGAAAATGAAGATGGGGAGGACAAGAAGGAGGAGGAGAACGAAGAAGATGAAGATGAGATGAGTAACAGACTAGTTGTGTAATAATAAGTATATTGTATATATGTTTATTGCATTATATATATGTTATGTAATAAGTACAATTTAATTAGTTATGTATTAAGTATCATCAAGTACCAAAGTGTTTGTTTATTTGACAACAATCTTTAAGAAAGTTTATCGCTAACATTAACTTGTGTATATTTAGTTTTGTTTAAGATGTCAGAAAACGTGGACGGGGACGAGGACAAGGACGGGGACGAGGACGAGGACGAGAACAAGGAATAGTATTTAGGGACCCGGTGATAGAAGAGGGGGGGATGAGCGACGAAGAGAACAACAATGAGGGGGAGATGACAAGCCAAAGTCCAATCCCTACGGTAACAAAAGAGTTACCAATTGATATAGAGCCAGGAATATTATGGTACAATTTCTTATTTCTAATCTGTGTTCTAATAAATTTAACTTAAAACATGTTGCATATCATTTTCTAATATAAAGATTGATTTAGGTTTGACGATAGCCAAGTGGTCCGAAGAGTTAGCCGGTCTATCAAAAACAACTACGATGTCCCTTACTTGAACTGGAAAGAGACTCCACAAAGTAAAAGGGATGCGTGGTTTGATAATTTTCGGGGTATTCATATTAACTTTTACTGTGTTAATTATATATATATATATATATATATATATATAATATATATATATATATATATATATATATATATATATATATATATATAGGATTAGGATCATGTGAGTCCACCCTATCTTTTTGAGTCCGTGAGTCCATGATACAATATCACAAGTTAAACTAAACAATATCACGGGTTATACTGTACAATATCACACCACTGAACTACTTTTTCGCCACCATTACTATTTTTTTTCCTAATACTTTTTTTCACACCAATTTTTTTAGCCCTTTTATGCTGGTTTTTTTTCGTGATACTGTTTAGTATAACTAGTGATATTGTTTCGTATAGTCTGTGATATTGTATAGCTGGACTCACGGACTCAAATATTTAGGTGGACACACCGGATCTTGCATCTATATAGAATTATATATATATAGAATTATATATATATATATATATATATATATATATATATATATATATATATAGAGAGAGAGAGAGAGAGAGAGAGAGAAAGGATCAAGAGAGTCCATCCCAAAAAAGTGAGTCCATGAGTCCTCTTTAGAGCCATTAGATGGGAAAAATGGATGGCTGAGATTGGTGCTCCCTAAAGGTGATTAATGGGTTAATTTTCCACTCTCTCTCATCCTCACTAATTAACCACTAATCACACCCTAATTCAATATATAACATTTTCCACTCAACTCTTTCTCTCTCATCTCACATAATATCCTTCCTCCCCTCTCTCTAAAACCCCAATAAATCAAAACCCAAATAAATCCTCCTCATCCTTCTCACTCACAACCACCCTCCCACCACCTCCTCCCACTACCACCACCCGAAACCAACACCACCGACATCCCTCCACTGCCGCATCCACTCCGACCCACCCCATCACCGGCGGATCTGCCACACCCCGCCCCCCTCTGCCACCACTAACCACCAACACACCACCCGTCCCCCTCCCCTCCCCTCCTCCTCCCTCATTCTCTCCTCCTCTGTCGCGGTTGCCGCATGCACTTCTCCTACTTTCTATGTTTTTTTTTTAACTTTTTTCCAGATCTAGGAAGTTTCGTGGGGTTTTGTGACGGTTGTTGGGGGTGGTTGTTGTTGTCGGGTGATTGTTGTTGTTGTTGGGTTTTGTGGCGGACTGTTTGTCCCTACCTCCTCCGGCCAGCGACTCCTCCGCCGTCCATACCTCCTCCGGCCAACGCTTCCTCCTCGGGCCACTGCCTCCTCTGCTACTCCTCTTCTTCTCCTTTACTTTTTTCTTTTTCAGATCTTTTGGTTGTTACCTCCTTCTTTGAGGTGGTTTTGTGTTGAGTGATGGTGAACCTTTGATGTGGTTTTCAGTTTTTCTTTTTCTTTTGTTCATTTTCTTTTTTTCTTTTCAGATCTAGTCTTCTATTTTTTATTATTTATTAAAGTAACACATATTATATATTAAAGTAACACAAAATAACCTTAAAGGTTACACTTGTTGATATTATTAAAGTAACACACATTATTTATATCGTCTTTTTTTTTCAGATCTGATTAGTAACACACTTTTTTAAAAATTAGATCTTGTTTTTTTATGTGTTGATGTTAATTTTTCTTTTTTCTTTTGAATCTATGTTTTATTTTTTAGATCTCGTTTTTATATAATGACTGAAGTTACATATTTAATGACTGAAGTTACACATTTTTGTACTGAAGTTATACATATTTTTTTGTGGATAATGTTGTTGTTTTACTGAAGTTTCACATATAATGACTGAAGTTACACTTTGAGTAACTGAAGTTACCCATATAATGACTGAAGTTACCCAGTTTTTTTTTTGCTGAAGTTACACTTTTTTTAATATGTTTTATGTTTTTTTTTTCGAATTTGTTATGTTTATTTTAATTTTGTTATTTCTTATAGTTTATTATGTTTAGATCTGATTTTTTTGAGTTACACTTTTAAGGCTTGAAATTACACGTTTAAGGCTTGAAGTTACACTTTTAAGGCTTGAAGTTACACTATTAAGCCTTGAAGTTACACTTTTAAATAATAAACTTACATTATTAAAAATTGAAGTTTTGATTTTAGTATGATTGATGGTGTATTTGGACTGAAATTACACTATTTTGTACTGAAGTTACACTATTTTGGACTGAAATTACATTATTTTGGACTGAAGTTACACTGGTAATGACTAAAGATAACATGTCTTAAAATTTCATTATTAAAAATTGAAGTTACACTTTTAAGGACTGAAGTTACACTTTTAGGGACTGAAGTTACATTATTTTGGACTGAAGTTACACTATTTTAGACTGAAGTTACACTGGTAATGACTAAAGACAACATGTCTTAAAATTTCATTATTAAAAATTAAAATTACACTTTTAAGGACTGAAGTTACACTTTTGGGGACTGAAGTTACACTTGTAAAGACTGGAGTTACACTCATAAAAAGGTTCAAATCATATAAATTGTCTTAAGTTACAAAAATTCAAATTTGTACCGTCGAAATCATATTTTAGCTTAAAGTTATACAAATAATGGCTGAAGTTACCATCGGAAAAGGCTAAAATCACATAAAATTGTCTTAAAGTTACATAAATTCAAATTCATATAGGCGAAATCACATTTTAGCTTGAAGTTACACAAATAATGGTTGAAGTTACACTCGTAGTGACTGAAGTTACACTCATAAAAAGGCTAAAATCACATAAACTTGTCTTGAAGTTTCATAAATTCAAATTTATGTAGTCGAAATCACATTTTAGTTTGAAGTTACAAAAATAATGGTTGAAGTTACACTCGTAGTGACTGAAGTTACACTCATAAAAAGGCTAAAATCACATAAACTTGTCTTGAAGTTTCAAAAATTCAAATTTATGTAGTCGAAATCACATTTTAGTTTGAAGTTACATAAATAATGGTTGAAGTGACACTCGTAATGACTGAAGTTACACACATAAAAAGTTTAAAATCACATAAACTTGTCTTGAAGTTTCATAAATTCAAATTTATATAGTCGAAATCACATTTTAGTTTGAAGTTTCACAAATATGGGCTGAAGTTACACTCACAAATCTCAGAAATTCAAAAGTGCTCAAAAGTGATTAACTAAAGGCTAGAGAGAGAAAGTTAATTAATTAGTGCATAGGTAAATGATTAGTGTTAAGTGTGCTTTTGTCTCTACAATCTCATCCATCCATCTCCCTCATCCAATGGCCAAGATGAGGACTCATGGACTCACAAAAATTGGTGGAACCTATCTATATATATATATATAGATATATATATATATATATAGATAGGTTCCACCAATTTTTGTGAGTCCATGAGTCCTCATCTTGGCCATTGGATGAGAGATATGGATGGATGAGATTGTAGAGACAAAAACACACTTAACACTAATTAATTAACTTTCTCTCTCTAGCCTTTAGTTAATCACTTTTGAGCACTTTAGAATTTCTGAGATTTGTGAGTGTCACTTCAGCCCATATTTGTGAAACTTCAAGCTAAAATGTGATTTCGACTATATAAATTTGAATTTATGAAACTTCAAGACAAGTTTATGTGATTTAAGACTTTTTATGAGTGTAACTTCAGTCATTACGAGTGTCACTTCAACCATTATTTATGTAATTTCAAAATAAAATGTGATTTCGACTACATAAATTTGAATTTATGAAACTTCAAGACAAATTTATGTGATTTTAGCCTTTTTATGAGTGTAACTTCAGTCACTACGAGTGTAACTTCAACCATTATTTGTGTAACTTCAAGCTAAAATGTGATTTCGACTATATGAATTTGAATTTATGTAACTTTAAGACAATTTTATGTGATTTTAGCCTTTTCTGATTGTAACTTCAACCATTATTTGTGTAACTTCAAGCTAAAATATGATTTCGACGGTACAAATTTGAATTTTTGTAACTTAAGATAATTTATATGATTTGAACCTTTTTATGAGTGTAACTCCAGCCTTTACAAGTGTAACTTCAAACCGTATTTGTGTAACTTTAATTTTAAGACATAGTGTATGTAACTTTAAGACATGTTTATGTAACTTTAGTCATTTGAAAATTTTAAGACATATTTTGGTAACTTAATTTAGTCCTTACTAATATATCTTCATATACAACTTCAAGCATAACTTCAGTCTGTTAATAGTATAACGTCAGTACCTTAATAGTGTAACTTCAGTCCCAAAAAGTGTAACTTCAGTCCTTAAAAGTGTAACTTCAATTTTTAATAATGAAATTTTAAGACATGTTATCTTTAGTCATTACTGGTGTAACTTCAGTCCAAAATAGTGTAATTTCAGTCTAAAATAATGTAACTTCAGTACAAAATAGTGTAATTTCAGTCATTATATGTGAAATTTCAGTGAAACCACCACTTACCACAAAAAAAAAACTGGTGGTTTTTTAGGTCTGAAAAAGTAATAAACATAAAAAACTTGTAAAATAATAATAAGATCTAAAAAATAAAAACATAAAAACTTCAGTTTTTAATAATGTAACTTTATTATTTAAAAGTGTAACTTCAAGGCTTAATAGTGTAACTTCAAGCCTTATAAGTGTAACTTCAAGCCTTAAAAGTGTAACTCAAAAAAATCAGATCTAAACATAAAAAACTATAAGAAATAACAAAATTAAAATAATTATTATATGAGAAACTTCAATCATTATATGTGAAATTTCAGCAAAAAAAATGTTTAACTTCAGTCATTATATTGGTAACTTCAGTTACTAAAAGTGTAACTTCAGCGATTATATGTGAAACTTCAACACTAACAAAAAAAAACTAGCATTTTTTTAGATCTGAAAAAATAACAAACATAAAAATTTGAAAAATAATAACGAGATCTAAAAAATAAAAACATAGAATCAAAATAATATGTATGTTACTTTAATAATATCAACAAGTGTAATAAGGTTATTTTGTGTTACTTTAATATATAATATGTGTTACTTTAATAGAGATATATGTAACTTTAATAAATAAAGCGTGTAACTTTAATAGAGATTTGTGTTACTTTAATATACAATATGTGTGACTTTAATACACAATATGTGATACTTTATTAGATGAACTTTGACACATTTTTTCAGATCTGAAAATAAAAAGGAAAAACAAAATAAACAAAACATATATTTTTAAATCTAATATTTGTTTTATTTATTTGGTAGTGTTGCAAATCTGAAAAAAAAATAAGGAGAAGAAGAGGGAGAGGGGCGGTGGCAGAGGAGAAGGGAGGGGAGGAGGAGAGAAGAGTGGCGGGAGAGGAGGGTGGCAGCGTGGCAGGTGGTGGCAGCCGTGGATGAGAGCAGTGAGGAGGACGATGGAGGGGCGGTGAAGGTGGCCGTGGAGGACTGTCGTGGAGGAGAGGAAGAGCGGCGCGGCAGAGGAAGAGGAAGGGCGGCGGTGATGCGTGGTGGGGGCGGTGGTGGGGGCGGCAGAGGAAGGGCGGCGGAGGAAAGAAGGGGTTGATTTTTGGATTGTTTTTTTTGGGTTTTTTATTTGAGAGTATTGATGAGAGATAAGGGAGGTAGAGAGAGAGTGGGGGAGGTTAAAATGAGAGAAAAAGATGAGGGAAGGGTATAAGTATTAGGGTTTGGATTGGGTATGTATTAGTGGGTTTGATTAGTGGGGATGTGAGAGAAGTGGATTAAACACCCACTAATGACCATTTTCTTGTTTTCATCTCAACCCTTCATTTGCAAGATCCAATGGCTCACAAAAGGACTTATGGACTCACTATTTCTATAAGGACTCACATGATCCTTTCTATATATATATATATATATATATATATATATAGAGGCAAGTTATAATGAGTCCACCTCCATAATTGAGTCCCTAAGTCCTAATACTAACCATTAGATTAAATGAAATGGATGGTTGTGATTAAATTAGAGATTTTTGTAATTAAATAGTGAAATTAGATATTAATTACATGCAGTCTGCTTTTTGTACTCCCAATACTGACAAATTCACAATAATTAGAATCTCATTGATTAGTGTTATACGTGAAAACAAAAACAATGCTTCATCTTCTCCTTTTTTTTCCCCGACTCACTCATTCTTTTCCATTTGATGAAACCATTTTCCATTTGACGCTTCAATTTTTTCCTTTTAATCAACCTACTTCTCTCTCTAAAGTTCTCTCAACTGAAGGCCGCCTTTCGTAGCCTTATATTTCATCACAAAGGAGCTGTTATGGCTGACATGCAGATTATACTGCTCAACAATGGTAATTTTTTGATTCTTAATTAAGATTTGTTATATTGTCGTTTTATTTTTGGGTTACCAGGTTTAAATTTTTGCATCATGAACGATTATTATTAACTGAATAAATTTGATGATGAAAGAATGTAGGTATAGATGATGATAAATTTCTTTTTGTATAAGAAACTGGTTGAAGTTTCATAATTTGTAGTTAGAGTTTTATAATTTGTAGTTAGAGTTTCATAATTCTATAAGTTTGTGTATGGGTTACCAGGTTTAAATTTTTGCATCATGAACGATCATTATTAACTGGATAAATTTGATGATGAATGAATGTAGGTATAGATGATGATAAATTTCTTTTTGTATAAGCAACTGGTTGAAGTTTCATAATTTGTAGTTAGAGTTTTATAATTTGTAGTTAGAGTTTCATAATTCTATAAGTTTATGTATGTGTTACCAGGTTTAAATTTTTGCATCATGAACGATTATTATTAACTGGATAAATTTGATGATGAATGAATGTAGGTATAGATGATGATAAATTTCTTTTTGTATAAGCAACTGGTTGAAGTTTCATAATTTGTAGTTAGAGTTTTATAATTTGTAGTTAGAGTTTCATAATTCTATAAGTTT
>JAIUZE010069097.1:0-18074 GCA_022085475.1 Heliosperma pusillum
AACCAAACCGTTATTCCCTTACAATACGGGTAATAACGATTAAAAATAACTAGGCCATACTAGGTACAAAATTTGCATAAATTATTAAATAAATGACATTCATTAATTCAACCATAAATAAAATAAATTTCTGCAAAATTCATGCCAAAATCGCCCTTTAACACATTCATGCTCATTGTAGCTCGATTTTACGGGATTTATTGATTTTTAACCATTAAAAATCAATATCAACATTTAAATCTCATTTAAATTCAAAATCATTAACTAAATTGTTTAAGAACTCAAAATTAGTCTTTACTAATTTTGTTGGTCATTAATTAGATCGATTTGATTTTATTTGCTAAATATAACGGTTTAATCATAACAATTATGAAATAAACCCAAAATAAAATATAAACATCATAAAAATTTGAAACAATTGTACATTCTGGAAAATTTCCAGGAACTCTAAAAATAAAAAACATTTGCTCAAAAATTTAAATTAATTTTATGAACAAATAACTTTTTATTTAATGGTTTTATCAAATAAAAACCATTAAATAGAGTAAAAGAGTGAAAAAAATTATGAAATTTCACCAAGATGATAAAAATCAGAATGTAAAATGCACCAAAAAATTTCATGACCAGAAAAGGACGTTTCAATTTTATGAACATTATGATCTCATATTATCGACTTGTATCGTATAAAAATCAATAAACATGCAATACTTTATAACAAGTCACGAAATTTTATATACAATATTTAAGACATGCATGTGAGATCATATTAAAATTTCATGGCCAGAATCAACATGCAACTATTTTTAGTTAACTTTTAACTCATAAAATGCATGTTAACTCGCTTTAAAAGCCAAAAATCAAAATAAATAGAAAATCAATCCCTAAAATCGCGAAATTTGACCACAAACATTTTGAGGTCAGTAGGTATAGATGCACAAAAAATTTTCGTCAGAATCAAAGTTTTGATTTATTAGTTATCTTATAAGTTTAATAAAAAATGTCCAAAATGAACATGCATGCTACAAGCTAGCTCTGATACCACATGAAAGTCCATAGATCTTAATTAGACTCCTCTAATTAGTTACTAACTTACTTGTTAATTTAGTATTTAATGATCTATGTAACATGCATGCAAATATAAAAACATTTATATAAAAGAAGAAATTTCCTCACATTGATATGAAAATTAAATGGGCACAACAAGAACTCTTTCTTGTTGTTCTTGAGCTACAAATATGGATGAATAAGAACAATCTCCAAATTACAAGACCTCCTTCAAGTTGCACCAAGATGATACCAAATAATCTACCCTTATTATTAACTAGATAATAAGATAGATATTATGCTACTAATATTAGAATATATTACTACACTAGTAATACTTGGTAAATATTAGTATTATGAGAGTTTTAGTGAGAAGGAGAGTTTTTTGAGAGATGTATGAAAAATAAGCAAGAATGAACAAATGAAATGAACAACCATATTGCCCTTATAAAGACAATATGGGCGGTCATGGTAGCCTCACAAGAGACTAAGTTTGCTTATTTTAATTCACATGCAAAGTGGTGGAGTGTAGTGTTGAGTAAAATGATTTTAGGTTTACTATTCATTTCATAATCACATGTTACTTGTGAGTATGAATAAAAGCAACCATCATCACTTCCCACTACACCATAACCGGCCATGAAAGGCCTTATTTGGTCTATTTTGATTTTTGATATTTGTCCCACAAATAGTTATTAATCATATGCTTAATTATCTTAGATAATTAAGTGTTAATTTGATCATATAACAGTTATATAACACAAATAAATAAATAATATGTACTTAACATTTTAAGTAATATTTTACCATTATATCAATATATAATGGGTCCCACAATGCTTAGTTAATTTATTTTACAACTCCTTGTAAATATAATTAACTTATTACCTATATCTCAAAACCTCAACTAATTTAGTAATTTAACGATTAATTACTAAGTTAAATCTTATTTAGTCATATTAAAAGAAGATATAAATTTATTAGTCAATTATCGCATAATTGAAAAAATAAACTTAATCAAATTTGAGTTCTTAACTCAATTTCTAACAATTAACTCTCGTACATATCGAATATATGTAATGGACTAATTAACTGTATCATATACAAATAATTAGTTACTATTTGGATTTCATCCTTTAGGTGTGACCGAAAGGGATCAGTTGATCACCGCCGTCATACGACAATAACGCCAAACTCTAGTCAGCCAACCGTTATTTATTTACGTTAATCAACTGACTAATCATATATATAGTCAATAAATATCCCAATTATATTCCTTAATTAGATTTATTATGTGGCGCACTATTGTGGAGGACACCTACTCCAACAAAGCTAACCCGAATGCGGCTCCTAGGCCCAATGCTCCCCCTCAAACTCAAGCTCAAGGACGAATTTGTGACGGTTGTAGGAGACCCGTTCATCCCGGAGTTGGATGCTATGATAGGCCCCTCTTTTGCTTTTTCTTCAAGAAGCCGGGTCAAAGCTTTCGTGACTGCCCCGATCGTCAGACTCCCGCACCCGGTGCCAAAGCTAAGGGATCCATCTATGTACTAAGCCGAGCCGAAGTTAATGCTACCCGGAGATCGTGACTGGTAGGTTCACTTCTTTATATCAACCTCGTTTTCCTTTTCCGCCTTCGTCTTTTCCATCATATCGTAGTCTTTTGATGATGCCTCCTAACGTTCCTTGTATCATATCCGTATTCCCTACTCTCTTGTGAGATGGTTTTCTTATTAGCTAATGTGAGAGGTTAGTAGATGTGTTTTGAAGATGTTTCAAATATGGTACCTACCCACCCTATTGAGCTAGCTTCATGTTTAGTTGATTATAAGGAATTGAGGATAAACTTAGGTTGAACCTCTCTTCGTGGTTTTAGACTTTGATACTTGATGTCGCAATATCATTTTGAGGATCGAACTAAGCGTAAGGATAGTTTGTTATTGTTAAGAATTATAGTGATTTCTTTAAAGGTTATCTGGGAATTTACTGTCCTTACATGTTGGACCCTAACATGAATAATTACTTTGTGGAATTTGGATTTGATGACCAAACTTGAGGAATATTGTCATAAGCGAAGACCGATGTATTCTAAGTTTTAATGAGCTAAATGATTTGATTAACGGTCCCATTGCATGTGATTGGCAAAATATAAATGATTTGAGATTAGTAACTAATCTCTCTTGAGGTTTTGTGATTTAACTTTTGAAGATGAGAAGGTTCATTGTGAATAATTTAGGATAATGAGTTTTGGAATAAATTGGATCAAAGGATTTCATGGTAAGTCTCTTTTACCTTGTGGTTGTTAGCGAATATGTTTCCCTAGATATAAATATTTTGTTGGTGGTGCCTAATAAGAGTTTAGATGAAATTAAGAAGATTAGAGTACGTAATGAATCTTTCATGTGGATTGTTAGTTGTGGAGTCTACCGTGATGATGGACTTTAGTAGATACTGATTGGATTTGAATAATTAGGATTAGTTGCTTGAAGTCTCGTAGTTATGGAATATTTTTGTAGGAATCTAATGATTGAAAAGGTTGAGTTGCAAATTTGGTAAATTATTTTCTCTTGAGGATTGGTTTATTCGTGAAGTTAGTGATGTCGGGTTGCGAGCGACCTTTGAATTAGCATGAATGAGAGATAGATTTGGAGTTCATCCCTCTCTTTCCCCTCGAATTAACCCTTGCTCAATCTTCTACTCTTCAATCCTTCCCCTTTTTGGTCCATTTTGCTCGTTGGACGTACCTCTTAGTATCGTGATTTGCGAACTTAATGTTTGAGTCGCGCTATGTATGTGTAATGTCTTGTTATTTTGAATTTTATCCTTGAGAAAACTTCCAAATTTTCCTATTGTATTTCCAATCTAATGTTTCACCGAAGTATTAAAGATAAATTTTGTACCTCCTTTTTGGAGAAAATAGATTTCTTTCGCTTCTATATTTGGATTTTGCGTTTGGATGGATGTTTGGACTTGTTATTGGAGACGTCTGGTGACTAGTCCTACTCTTACTAACGCTTGTTTGATTTTCGATTTCACTATTTCGACTTTGATTTGATTTAAATAACTAGAGTTCTCGTTCGCGACGGACACTCTTGTGATTCTTAAATAAAGTTTAGCACTTATGAAAAATCTCTTTAAACCATTTTCGAGAAGAACCTCGTTCCATTAATGTTTCCCTTGTAAAAGCTTTCGTGTTAATTTTGAAAACCGATTCTTGTCTTTTATACTTTTGTTTTCTACTCTCAAGTTTCGAGGACGAAACTTTTTAAAAGTTTGGGTGATTGTAACACCCGCGAATGTACCTATTTTTATAGTAAAAATATTATACGGATACTTTTCAGCGAATTTTAGTTTTAGTCTAGAATTAAATTTCCCGTGTCTAGTTTAGAATTTCCGAGTTCGTTTTCAGACTTTACGCGAGATTTCGAGTAAGTTACGTCTTAAGACGCTTTTGGGCTTTTCCCATATTTTTTCCACTTACTCCCTTATACTCTCCTTTAAACCCTAACTCCCTCACTCACATTCAACCTCCTTCTTCCTCACCAAGTAACCACCCAAAGCTTAAGCTCCATATATGATCAAGCTCCTTATCGACTCTACTCCTTCATTTCTCGCTCAAATTCACTTAAGTTCGTCTTAATCTTTCCCTCTCATCGTCCTCTATCTTAATTGGTAATAAAATTACCGTCTTTCTCGCTTTTCAAATTATCCGTCTTTCTCAAAGGTGAATTATATTCATCTTTTGTTGTCTAATTGTAGGTGGTGACCTCCAAGACCTCGACAAGGACTACTACTTGATAGAAGAGGACCTCGACGAGGATTGAAGACGCAAAAAGGTAACGGTGAAGGGTTACTCGATATCTTTACGTGTTTTAATGTGTTTTCTATGTTAGAAATCGTATTTTGAATAGGATTAGTATTCATAGAACTTGTGTTTGATGATGATGATTATCGTTTGTTGATAATTGCTAATGTTAGTTGATGATAGTTGATATGTAGTGATGAATATGGATGAGTCTTAGTGAAGTTTGATGGATTTCGTGCACTTTTGGTCCCAGCCGGCCGAACGGCCGCCGGTCAGCTGACCGGCTGGGTGTTGGGTATTGTTTTATTGTTGTTACGAAATAATTGGGTATGCATTATGTCTCAGCCGGCCGACCGGCTGAGACACACCTCTTTTCTTCCTTCATTTTCTCAAGTGGCTTATGATCCAGCCGGGTAGTCGGCAGCTGGTCCACTTGACCGGCTGGATCATTCTGATATTTTGATGGTTTTCAAATGATACATTGGTGCCAGCCGGGTAGGCGGCAGCCGGTCCATTTGACCGGCTGGCACACGCTGGTTTTGTTCCTTCTATTCTTTTCTTATACATTCATTTATAATAGTTTGTATGGTTCGTTTATCGTATAAATTTACGTAATAGCTTTAAATATTCATGTTTAGAATATATGATATTCCATTCGTTTAATTCACATGTTTTTTGACGGTTTTTGATATATCCCACTTTGAGTCGGTTTTACATATGTTATGATTTGAACACTAATTGTAAAGTGTTATGAACTCTCATTCCCCGGTCATACTTCATAACCGTCAGACTTAAATGTCGGAGCGGTGAAGTGTAACCGTGATGTCGTTGTGCATTTGTTTAGTGGGGATATTACAACGTTGTTAGGAGGCGAACGCAATGCGTTGATCGACCCGGCCGTCAAATGTTGTATCCTTGCGAGGTGGTGTCATTGCATGTAGCGTACTAGCTTGACTTTTGACTATAGATCTCTTTCCGCCTCTTTCGTGTGGTTTAGCCGAATTTGGGGTACTCGACGTCTTTGTATGTTCGAGTCTTGGATGTGGAACGTCATACCACATGTCGAATCGGGAAATGTCTTATTCCGAGAGTCTGGCCAAGTTTAGACTAGGACCGTATTATTATCGTCGTCCTACCGAGAGGATTAGAGTCTTGTGTGTACGAAATGTCTTATCGTACACGATTTCGGGAAACGTCTTATCCCGTGAATTTGTTTGTCTAGGTCATGAGTATACGAAACGTCTTACCGTATACGGTTCCGGGAAATGTCTTATCCCGTGGGCTTCTATTGGCTTGTCTTGCAATCGTACATGATGCTAGTGCGTGCCATTAACCGTGAGAGAATATGTTGTCATATTCGTATGATTTGATGGTTGTTTGTAAGTTGAATTATACGTGAACATTGAGTTGGACTCTTGCATGAAATAGATGATTGACGTGGTTTATATGTCGAGTCTCTATCTTATCAAGTATATGCCGCTAACGGTGAGATGTAAGCCCTAGTGAGTATATAGTTGCCTAAGGGTGTCTTCCCCGAGTCTATCTATAATATGATGATTTCGGTTTTGTACTTCATGCACCTATATCTTTATATATTGAAATGCATGTTTATCTTTCTCGTAATTCACATGTATATTTATATATGCATGCTTCTACTTTCGTATTACCGTTTAAGTATGTTATTTGTGATATGGCTGGGAGAACCCGGAGTTACTCCCCGCTGACTGTGGCGTTCATGTTTTTCATGGATGAACAAGTTGCTTGCTTGGATGGATTTTGCTTGTTGTATTTTGGGTTCGGGTGTGAGCTAGCGGGCGTTGGCCTCGACGATTCACCCCTAGACGTTGTTTAGCTAGTTTGCTAATAACTTTGATATTTGATAACATTTTGAGACACTTCGTCTCTTTATAGTATATTCTATTTTAGTTTGTAGCTATTTGACATTCCTCGTATTCTTATCTTGGCATGTAAAAAGTTTTAAAAACACCGCATTTTCCGCTATATAAATCGCATGCTTGTTATGTTTTATTTCCGCATTTTCGAGGGTTGCACAGTTGAGCTTCTCTATATTAGAAGACTTTGAGAAGTAGTTAAGTTAGTAGTTGAGAATCCTTTGTAACCTTTACATGAGATTTACATCCTAGAGTCAGCAATCAGTTATAATGTCTATATAACAGGCCCTTGTCATTATAAGTAAACAGATCAATTTGAATGAATGAAAACAAAACCTTGAGAAATCAATTCTCAACTCTCAAACTTGTGCTTAAGTCTGTAGTTTGAACCAGGCCTAGTTATCATCCTGTGTCTAACTGTGGGTCATAGATTAGAACTTGTTTGACATTGCTGAATCAATTATGTGCTCATCTGTAAATTGTTTGGTAGTGTTGTTCAAGTCTGAGTCTTTATCCTGTGTTAATCTATGGATTTAAGGCTTAAAATTTTCAAGTTAACTAGTTGTCTTCCTGTGTTAAGCTGTGGGAGTCAATCAAGTTACTATATCCTTGTTATTTTCAAGTTAAGTGAAGTCTGTCTCAGTTGGGGTCCATTTCTGACTCTTTGAGTTGCTATTTGTGTTAAAAACAGTGAAACACCTACTAAAATCTTGAACCTTCATAAAAAGTATTATAACATCCTCAAATTTAGTGTAACAAAATTTCAGGAATTGATTAGTTCAATTGCTATTTTAAAAGACAGTCTGAACTCAGGTTTCATTCATGTATACCCTGTGAGTTTACACTACAAATAGTCACAAAATTTTTGTATGTGCAAGTTGGGATCTTCAATTGGGCTTCCACTAAATTGGCTCCTCTCAATAAGAGTAATGAAAGCCGGCTTGATCTGAAAGTCGGTGGGTTTGGAATGATTGGACAATCGCACCATCTTCTTAGTTGGAGGAGGAGAGATTAGTGGTGAGATTCCTCCTCTTCAAGTGATTTATATGTGGAACAATTATGGTTCAAGCTATTAGAAGTAGAGGCTTGAGAAAGCTCCTTGAAGTAATTTAGCCTTCTATTGAAAGTTCTCTCAGGCTCGGGATCATATGGAATTGGCTCACCAAAACGAGAAGACCTACGCATAAGGCTAAAAACAACTACAAGAAAATGGTAAGAACATTCCCAAGGAATAAGTTTTCCTCGAGACAAATAAAAATAAGATAAAATTCAACAACTAATAGCAAACAAAATCGTGCTCCCCGTCAACGGTGCTAAAATTTGATAGGGATGCCGCGTACCCAAATCAAAGATAATTACCCTAGGCTAGGCTAACAACAGATGAATTTAGTTAGGGAAGTAGGGGTCGATCACAGGGATGTTACTAAATTAGTTTTCATGGTATGAATTTTATCAAGGTTGGTTCGATTAATTGAGGTTGGTTTGTTAGAGTAAAGTAATTAACAAGATGAATAACAATATAAAAGAAGAATCTAGGGGATATGGGTTTCACATGTAAACTAGCATAATAATATTCTCAACAAAGGGGTTGTGAAGTTGATAAATGATTAGGCCAAACGGTACTTCATTTTCGGGATGGTACTATTATATCATAGAACGGGTCCTAGTGGTCTTTCGATTCTTAGTAGATCGTCCTACTATTCCTGCTTTGTCTAATTCCCTTCCCGCCTTTCGTTCTAAGGAAAAAAGTTTAACAAGTATAATCTAACAATCGTCGCCTTTGATCAAAGACTATCCTACAATACAACACATGGAATAGAAACAATATAACATTCACATAACCCATAATCTAATAATATCAAATGCTAATCTAACATGCTTTCCCTTACACCCTCGATTAAGAGACTACTAACTCATTATAAAGTTGAAACTAACTACTAACAAAGGTATAAACATTAACACAATAATACTAAAATCAAGAAAGAAATTGGATTAATAAAGGAAAACAAGAGAATTAGAATTAGCAATACTAATGAATAGAACTTGAGTAGAAAGAAGAGAACTCCAAATAAAGCTTGATTGAATTCTAAGAACAACTTATTCATAACAAAAGTAAAACTAACACTAATATTAAACTAAAAATAAAATAAAAATATAGAAGACAAGGCGTTGTTAAATTGTATTGTAAGTTGTGATGAATCCTTTTTTATGCTAGCAAACCCCTTCTTTTACGGGCTGTAGAAACCGCGTCAAAGGACACCCGCACTTATGGCCATTAATCTCGAGTTAATAGGGATATGTAAGTTGTCCAAACGCCTAGATTAAGTCATCGCCGATCGGGTTTAGGTGTCCCTGATCGGGGACGCAGCTATCTGAGCGCACTTTGCTCATTTCTTCGGTTTGTATTCTTCTTTGTACGCATCCCCAAGCTTCAAGCCCTATAGGGGACGTGTATAACAATCATTTCAGCTTTATTTAAACATTATAATTGTCCTTCATTATGTCCCCAAGGGAAATTGGGGATAGGGTTTGACAATAGGGATTGGAGACAAATATTGAGCAAGCATAGTAAAAACGTCGCAACTTGCTCAATCTTGCTCGAAATGACTTGAAACTTGTTTCCTTTGACTTGGGACTTGTAAATCTTCATAGCACACCATCTTTAGCTCATTTACACGTCAATATTAGATTCATCTTACTCGGTATTCACCCAAATGTAAGATTTAACATAGAAACGATCCAAAATTGCATCATATCCTACAAATGACATAAGAACACGAGAATACTTCCAAAGAAGCAGTTAGCTCGTAAACCACTATTAATAGTGAAAAATAACATGTAAATACAAGCTTTTATGATTGATAAATGTATATAAATATTGGACACATCAGAAACCCCCACATGTTTGTTGGAGGCAGAGGGAGAGGTCGTGGAAGGGGTAATGTACCACCAAGCAAATGAGGGAGACCACCAGATGGGGAGGAGCAGTCTGACTCAGATGACTCCACCAGGACTAGAGCTTCAAACCACATGCTCACAGACAGACATCTAAAGGTAGACATCCCAGAATTTACCGGTAGCTTGAACCCTGATGAGCTGTTAGAATGGATTAGAGATATTGAAAAGGTCTTTGAGTATAAAGGTTACTCTAATGATAAAGCTTTTAAAGTTGTTGTCTTAAAACTTAAAGGCTATGCTTCTCTGTGGTATGATAACTTAAAGCATCAAAGGCTTAAGGAGGATAAGGATCTCCTTAGAGCTTGGTCTAAATTGAAAAAGAAAATGCTAAACAAGTTCGCCACTAAGTATTACACCCAAGATCTGTTTTTTAAGTTGTCTAAGCTTAGACAAGATGAAAGGTCTGTTGAGGCTTACCTTAGAGAGTTTGAGCAACTAACCCTGCAATGTGAAGTCATTGAAAAGTATGAGGAAAGGATTTCCAGGTTTCTTGAGGATTTAGATAAGAGTATTGCTAATAGGGTAAGAACGCAGCCTTTGTTCTTATGATGATGTTGTGAATTTGTCCTTGAGAGTTTAGAAAATGGGGAAAACTAAAAATGTACATCTAAACCTGCTGTCAAACAACATAAGTCTAGAACTTGTAGTGGTGTAACAATTGTTGAGACACCCAAAACAACAGCCCCATCAACCCTAGACAAAGGGAAAGGATCGTGAACCAGAGACCCAACCCAAACCCAGTGAAGGAAAGATCAAATATTTCCAATGTCAGGGTAACGACCACTTCAGGAAGAACTGCCCTTCAAAGTGGGTCATGACAGGTATGTAAATAAAAAATGGGAAAGGGAAGGCTTGGTTGTGTATGAATAGGAGGAACCCATGGAGGAGATGGCTAGTGAGGAATAATCTAGACATGAGGAAGTTGTGGCTCTCCCTGACACAGGTCACAACCTGGTTCTTTGGAGAGTAATGCACTCTCAGGAAGTACCCCTAGAAGAGGACCAAAGGTCCCTCATTTTTAGGAGTAGATGTACCATTCAAGGCATGGTTTGCAACCTAATCATTGATGGAGGGACTTTTATCAATGTGTCATCTATCACCATGGTCAACAAGCTTAGCCTAAGTACTCAAGAACACCCACACCCCTACATAACTCAGATGGTTAAGCAAGGGAGATGAAGTTAAGGCTGATAAGTAGTGCTTGGTGCCTTTTTCTATTGGAAATGTGTATAAGGATGAGATCTTGTATGATGTGATACCTATGGATAACTCTCACCTGTTCTTAGGAATATCATGGGAATTTGATAAGAATCATGTGCATCAAGGAAGAAGCAACACCTATTCCTTCAAGAATGGTAGCAGGAAGATCACCCTAGCCCCTCTACCCCCAAAACAGAAAATTAATGGGAGTCCTAGCATGACAGAAGACCTCAGCGGGGTATTTTTCCTATCTAAAGTAGCTATGGTTAAGAAAATTGAAGTAAGAACAGCCTGTTCTAGTCCTTCTCTCAAGGCAACTTAAGGGAATTAAACAAACTAATGTTCTTACAGAGGTTGGGCCATTGATGGGCCAATATCAAGATGTGTTCCCTGAAGAGCTACCTAGTGGCCTACCTTCCCTAAGAGGGATTGAGCATCAGATTGACCTTGTTCTAGGATCAGTACTCCCTAACAGACCTGCACACATGTGTGACCCTAAGAACTTAAGAGCTAGGATCAGTACTCCCTTGTGATGTGCCGGCTCTATTGGTACCCAAGGAGGATAATACAGGGAGCATGTGCGCTGAAAGCAGAGCCATCAACAACATCACAGTCAAATACAGATTTCCTATAAGGCTGAATGATATGTTAGATGAGTTAAGTGGTTCCAGGATCTTTTCCAAGATAGATCTCAGGCAGGGATATCTTCAAGTAAGAATTAGAGAAGGAGACGAGTGCAAAACAGCCTTTAAGACAAAACATGGACTCTATGAGTGGCTTATTTGTTGTTGTTTATTTTGATGATATATTAATTTATAGCAAAATTCAGGAAGAACACTTGAAACACCTTGAGTTTTACACTGCAGTAACCATCAAATTGACAAGCAAGCGACGGTAGTGAGTAGAAAATCCCGTTTAAATCAGAGTTATGCGACAAGTTCCTAGGGGTAATTGCTGGACTAAATTTCATATTATTAGTAAAAGTAACTTGGCAGCTAACGATTGTCTCATAATAAAAGGGGGGATTTATGTCGTGGCTGACCCACAGTAGTTAAAAAAAAAACAGGAATAGTGTGGGAAGGAGAAAAAGAAGATTTGGTCACTGAACCAACTCTTAGGATATAAGAAAAATCATAGATAAAAAGTAGGAGGCAACTTAGGAGATTTGTCGAAAGAATTCAGCGAAACGCTGGGGTATGCAGATTATAAAAGTAGCAAAGCGAGAGCGAGTACTCTAGCAAATTTCTAGCAAGAATAAAAATACTGAAATAATAGTTGGTCATAAAACCACGTTTAAATCAACTTTAGTGGCTCCATACTTGTACTCGTATTCTCATTATCGTGAAACATCAAGGATTTTGACTCTCCTGCGATTTTCCTAATTAAGTGTCTTTTATTTATTTCGTTCGCACCACTATCCACTTTTCATTTTTATCCACTACTTTGATATTACTTGGACCACTTTAACCACACACTTGAAAATTCGTAACTTGATAATTTTTACCAAAAATAAGTAACGTCACTCTTATTTAACACTTAAAAAATCCGCAAGACTGTTTGTCCATGTTCAATTGTTCACATATGGCATATTTGTATTGTGATCTAATTTAAAAGAGTGTATAATATATATTCCTTAACTTATAGAAGTTGATAGTAAAAAAAAAATTAAACAATAAAGGTAAAGATAAAATATTTTATTTATCTTTATAACAGCCAAATGTTTTACTTCTACATATATACCATTTAAAATATGATCTTCTTTACTCCCTCCATTATTCATTATATGTCGTTTTAGGAAAAAGCACAACTATTAAGAAGATGGATTTAATGTGATTAAAACATTAATTAAGCATTTAAATAGACTTTGGAAATAACAAAATGCATAGTACTCTATAACCTATTGTGAATTTCTTTATTGTAAACCAATGAAAAAACGCTTTGTATGGTATGAAATTAATGATCCATAATTAATCACAATTTCATTAAGAGAGAAAGTGCATGGAAAATGTAAAACGACATATAAAGAGTATATTTATCAATTAGCTAAAACGACATATAAAGAATAATGGAGGAAGTATTAAGTTATTGTTTGTTGATTTCAAATATTACTGATTCGTCGTCTTAGAAATTTTGACAACACCACTAGCTAGAATCGATAATTTATTTCCTAAACTCAATGGTTTTGTAACTGAACCAAAATTTCACACCTTAATAACTTGTAAGGGGGAGAAAATAACTAATACAAAGTATTTATCATGTTGTTTCCTTTATTATGGTGTCTAGATTAGTTAAGTTATTTGGGATAAGCTAACATTTATTATATGTTTTTAATGGCAAAACTTTTCAATACGCATCCTATTCAACTTCTTACTCAATATCGGTTATAAATTGTAGACGAGTTGCCTCATAATTTCAATCGTAGATAACTTATTCTTCAAAAATATAATGCATTCAATCAAGAACTCCAAAGCTTTATCATTATTCTTAATTCTCGCATTATTTTTCTTCTATGTATCCGTTTCTCAACCCGTTATCAAAAATGAAGGGCCATCTTCTAAATTTAGTCTTAACTTTTGCTACAGTCTGATGCCAAATACTGTGATTCACATAGCAAACTTCCTAGACCAAAGTTCACAACTTACAATTCATTGTAGTTCGAAAGACGATGATCTCAAAGTACAAGTCCTTGATTTTGGGTGATACTTTGAAATTAAGTTTCGCCCAAATATATGGGGATCCACTTTATTTCATTGTGATTTTTCTTGGAGTGGTGGATCACAAAATAATGTTGTTATTTATAAGTATAAGAGAGATCTTCATAGATGTTGCGATAATTGTGTGTGGAACGTTGATAAACAAGGCATGCATGGACTCAACAAGTTTACGGGAAAACCCGACGTTGAATTCCAGTGGAATAGTACTCCGGCTAAAGATTCTAGTTTTCCTATTAAGAGTTAATTATTTGTAAGTTACGAAAAATATTTATGAAAATAATGAGATATGCATCCATCTGTAATATGACTATTATTATAACAATAAAAAAACTCAATTGAAAAAGAGGAAAATGGTGTATTAATGATTTTAATATTCATTTGTTGTCCAAGACTCCCATTGATTTTTTTCTTATGTCTTACGTACGGATTGATGGATTCCTATACTTTTGGTTTAACATTTTTGTGTTTTAATTCTTTGAACCCTTCACATAATGTATCTTGATATTATGAATAGTATGTCTCACAACGGATGAAAAACAATTTGTGAAACGGTTACAAACAAATGAAAGGCTAAATCAATAACAATTCTCACGACCAAAATGTGAGTGGCCTAAATCAATTAAAAAAAACTATGACTTTTCCTCATTAATGCTCCCTTTTACCAAAAAAAAAATCAATAACAAATTAGTTGTAAAACACAAGTTACACAACTCTCACGACCAAAATGTGAGTGGCCTAAATCAATAACAATTCGACAATTAAGAGCAAAACCATGTACCTTGTATCCCATACTATCCTATCCATACAAATGGAATTGATGTTACTAGTGGTGGAGCTAGGGGGCTAAATTAAAATCGTGGCTCCGCCATTGGATGTCACCCATCTCGGAGTAATAAATACTTATAAATAAAAGAGAAGTGCCCGAGTAATTGAAGAAAAACTAAGAAAATATATCCGAGTATTAATTTACAATATTAAAACTGCTAAGATGCTAACTATTCTTGTCGATCTCCAATACGAAAATAGGTAAGTAATGACTAATGCAATTTTAATTGCATCCTTGATTACTTATTTTTTACCTCACAATATTTTCATTCCCCCAAACAAATTATCAAGTTTGAATTAGGGTCAACCCATAAAAGTTTTTTTGGTTCTAATTTAAGAACTAAACCTCGTGAAGTATCAATATGTATAATTTATGAATGATCATAGAAAAGGTCGTGGAATAGTGATTCCAGCATTTCTATTTAACATGAAAGTTTGTTTTGTGTGCCAACCCTAATGTTATTGTTACACAGTGAATATGCATTATTTCTAGGAAAACTTCCCATTTGGTGCCTTGAGATTCGATAATACCACTTTGGTACCATGAGTTTTTATAATTTTTCACTTTAATGATCCGAGGTTTAGAAATATTTTCTATTTGGTGACCTAAGATATAAAAAACTACCTAGTATAATTTTTTTTCCCTACAAAAATACCTAATAATGTATAATTTTTTTTTCCATACAAAAATACCTAATAATGCATATCCTTCCTTATTAAAGCAACAACCAAGGATCCTAGGTGTCAAGCATACCTTGAAAATATGTAGGAACTTTGAAAAGCCAACATTTTCTTTTGAAAATTATTTTCATTCATTTAAAATACATGATGTAAAATGGGCAACTTTGTACAAAATAAATTACGATTATAATTACAATCTTATAATATATATTTTATTATCTACATGAAGTTCAAATTATTCACATGAATGTAGAATTTAGAAATTACATAACTAATCAGATAATAATTAGATAATTTAAACCCTCTAAATCATATTGAAACAGCAAAGAATCGGATCCAATATGAAAAAAATAAAATAAAACAAGTGTATTGTTAGTTAACAAAAAAAAAATCTGATACTAATTTGGCATAGTAATAAGCTAATATAATAATACATATTAATAATTTTACGAGTAATACACACAAATTCATGTCATTTATCATTTTTATTAAAAAAATAAAAATATTAGTTGTGCCCGTAACGATTTTTAATAGTAATATATGAATAATACATCAGAAAATATACAATTTTATTTTTAATAATATTATTATTTATATAAACCAAATATAACGGTCTTTTAAAAACATCCGAATAATTAGGGTAAATAAAAGATAAGCATTCATTTATCATAATAAAAATTATATTATTGTTGTTGAAAGCAAAAAATGGCCGTTTGAAATAACTAATTTATTGATTATAATAATCAATTATATAAAAACTATATTGGAGCATGGTCAGTATAAAATATCAAAATACAATTAAAAAAATACAAAAGCTTAGATAGTTGGTGTAACATTAACATTGAAAGTAAAATAAAAGTTAGCTTTATCGTCGAATAGAAAATTTAAAAGGCTATTGAATATGTAAAAATAGAAATGAGAACAACAAAATAACAATAAAATTTTTTCAATTGCCTATTGAAAATAAAAATATCCCAATTCTTTATGTGATATTGAAAATAAAAATATACAATTATAAACATGTATTTTCTTCCGGAATTAGAAACATGTTTCATGAGAGAAATGATTTTATATTTTTTTGAAAAGGGAGTAACGTATTTCATGAGGAAAATAAATAAAGTCGAAGGGTAATATGTAAATGAGGGAAGAGAGAAATGATTTTACATTTAGGATTTACATATTTAAATATTTAAACGATTAGGGTAAGAGAATGGAGGTTATTAGGATTTTGTAGATTAATGTTGAGATTGGGCTTCTAAACTACTCCATTTATATATAGTTTTCTTTTAGATGTGTCAAGTATTGTTTTGGGATATGTAAATCAGCCCAAGTTTATTGTTTTATAATAGAATTTAGCAGCAATAAAATAATTTAATAAAAATATAAAATGATATTTTTGTTTCGATAACCTAATATTTCTAATTATTAACTTAAATACTTACATATATTAGTTTTCATTATAAGATATAAAATTATCAACATATATTACTTTATTATCAACATACTTAATTTAATGGCTTTTGCTTGAGCTTTATTCTATTTGGATAGTTCTATTCTATAGCATGATCCTATAAAATAATTGTTTTTATGTATTATATGACGTCTTAGACCTATTCCTCCGTTCCAGTGAAATGTTTACATATATTTTATACATAAAGACCAAGGTATAAAGAGAAGAGAATTTGCTTTAATAGTATTAAGAGATAAAGTAAAGAATAAAATAAACCCAAACAAAGTGAAGTGTAAATTATTGACCGAAACACCGAAAAAATAAAAGTGTAAACTATTTATGAGGACAAAGAAGTATTAAATGGGTTGGGAAAGTCAGTTAATGGTGGGGCCATAATACGGATCGTGTCAAATGAGTCGAGTAATGCGGATCATGTGTCGAATTTGTATTAGAATACGAGTAAGAAATTGCTTCTAAATTTTTTTGAAATCATTTTCAAATTGAATAAATAATTTTAAAAACAAATTAAATAATCTAAACACTTTTTATTTGTGACTAAACAAGTTTTTACATCAAAAGCATTGGGTGAAGTTATAATATTAATTACTTCCTCTAACTCTTTGAAGTCGTTCCATTTATCTAAATACTACTCACATATATTTAATAGACGGGGTTCAAATACTTGGAGGGAGTACTGAGTGAATGTGACAAGTGCAGTTTTTATCTTCAGTTGTTAGATGGGGATCATATTAAAAAGTCGATAAGGGTACTAAACTAAATAAGTCTATTTGTTTTACTTAATTGGTAAGGGCTCGAGATAATATCACGTGTTTTATTAAATTTAGACGATACTAACACTTTTTATATAATAAGTCGTTATGAGCACTTGAAACGAATATTAACTTTATATAATAATAAACCTTAATGAATTTTTCAGATATTGATTAATATTATAAAATTGTTACAAATTGACTATAATAGATAATATCCATAATCCATTATATACCTAAGCTATACATTGTAAAATTTAACATATAATGTCATTAGATGTTATAGTTAGGCTTTTAATACATTAGCAAAATTATACTCCCGCGTATAATGTTTCTACTACATATAGTTAAAGTTATATTACAAAATTAGTTAGCTAACATAGTATTACTAATGACACTAAATTTATATCATGGGTCACGCGGGTCACGGGTCACAGGTAATGAGTTAGAATTATAATTTTGAGTTAGGGTCTCTATACGTAAATTAATTAATAACATTATATGTGACACCCTCAAATTTGCGGAAAGAAAAAAATTATTTAAATACATAAAAGAAATATGATAATACATAACGAAGGTGTCATAAAATAAAAAGGTCATTACCAAACGGAAATAATATTTTACAAAAGGAATATACAAGACGGGAGACATATCTCCCGTATAAATACGGAAAATAAAAGAGTGTATAATAATATACAATCTAAGAACCGAATATAGGTCCAAGGTAAATACTTC
>JAIUZE010069098.1:0-62067 GCA_022085475.1 Heliosperma pusillum
AGAAAAATTGGGTACTTTTCGGGTTGTTACATAATCTGCATCTGAATATCCTACTAGATCGAAATTACACTCAAGTGGATACCACAAATATACATTAGATGTACCAATTAAATATCTCAAGATACGTTTAACTGCAATCATATGTGACTCTTTAGGACATTATTGAAATCTAGCACAGACACATACGCTGAACATAATGTCAGGTCTACTTGCAGTTAAATATAATAAAGAACCAATCATACCTCGATATGTAGTCTCATCTACGGACTTACCATTTTCGTCCAAGGTCAACTTTTTATCAGTTACCATAGGTGTGTCCATTGGATGAGCGTTCTCCATACCAAATTTTCTGATTAGCTCCTTGACATATTTTTGTTGGTGAATCTTTATTCCTTCTTTGGTTTGTTGAATTTGCAACCCTAGGAAGAATTTTAATTCTCCCATCATGCTCATTTCAAATTCTGAGGTCATTAGATCTGAAAAGTACTTGCACAATTTGTTGTTAGTAGAACCAAAAATAATATCGTCTACATAAATTTGAGCAACAAGTAAATCAGAACCCTCAGATTTTAGAAATAGGGTTTTGTCGACAGATCCTCTTTTAAAATTATTTTGTAATAAAAATTTTGACAATCTGTCGTACCAAGCCCTAGGCGCTTGTTTCAAACCATATAAAGCTTTATCGAGTTTAAAAACATAGTTTTGAAACTTGGTATTCAAAACTCCAGGAGGTTGTTCAACAAAAACCTCTTCTTCCAAATAACCGTTAAGAAATGCCGTCTTAACGTCCATTTGAAATAGTTTCATTCCTTTGTGAGCTGCGAAGGCGATGAGCAAGCGAATAGCTTCAAGTCTTGCTACTGGTTCGAATGTCTCATCATAATCAATTCCTTCTTGTTGATTATAACCTTGAACGACCAATCGAGCCTTGTTGCGAACTATAACTCCTGACTCATCCAATTTATTTCTGAATACCCATCGAGTACCAATCACCGTTCGACTTGAGGGTCGTGGCACGAGGTGCCAGACTTTATTACGTTCAAACTGTTGAAGCTCCTCTTGCATTTCTACAATCCAATCGGATTCTGCAAGTGCTTCTTTGATATTGGTAGGCTCTATGGTAGACAGAAAAGAATAAAATGAACAAAAGTTATTTAAAGTTCGTTTTGTTTGAACTCCCTTGTTCAAACTTCCTAAGATACTATCCATAGGATGAGAACTCTTATATTTCCATTTCTTAGAGTTCCTAGGCTCATCATCATCTGATGAACTTTCACTTTCCTCAAATGATTCAGAATCAAGATTGGTTCCGCCTGAGTTGGACTCTGGGGTTATAGCTGAAGTTGGTACAACTTCAGTTACATTATCTTGATCTGGGTTTAAAGTTATAGCATCATCAGCTATAACTTCGGTTTCATTTTCCTTATTTTGAGAAGAGACATTCGTATCATCAGCAATTGTCTCAGTTCTCTTTTCAAGGTCATTTGCGGATTTATCAAGTTCATCATTGATTCCTTCAATAACTTCTTCACTAGTTTCTGGCGCGTCGTCTCTTGAGAGGCGAAAGTCTGGATCATTCATGTCTTCTTCTTCATTCTGTTCAACTTGCTCAGGCACATTATCTTCATCAAATACAACATGAACACTTTCTTCTATGCACAACGTTCTTTTGTTAAAGACTTTAAAATCTTTACTATGATTAGAATAACCAACAAACACAGCCTCGTCACTTCGTGGATCAAATTTGCTCAAATTACTTTTTCCATTATTATGAACAAAACACTTACTCCCGAAGCAACGAAGGTGAGCTATATTGGGTTTTCTCCCTCTTAAAAGTTCATAGGGAGTCGTTTTGAGAATAGGTCTAATCATAGCTTTATTGTGCACATAGCATGCAGTACTAATGGCTTCTGCCCAAAAGCTCTTAGGAAGGCCACTACACAAAAGCATAGTGCGGGCCATGTCCTCCAATGTTCTATTCATACGTTCCACGACACCGTTTTGTTGTGGGGTTCGTGGTGCAGAAAAGTTATGTCCTACACCATTCTCCCTACAATATTCTATAAAAGCTTGATTATCAAATTCGGTGCCATGGTCCGTACGAATGGAAACTAACTTTTTATCATACTTTTTTTGGGCGAGCTTCATTAGTACCACAAACTCATCGAAAGTTTCATTTTTAGTAAATAGAAAGATAGGCCATACATACCTTGAGTAGTGGTCGACTAAGACGAATACGTACCTCAACTAAATCCCACAATTTGAGTTTCTTTAAAATTGTTGGACTAATGTGTGCAAACCTCTTGTGCCACAAGCATGAATCATCCACAGTAACTTTCATGCACGTAAAGGAACTTGTAGTGCCTTTGTTTAAATCAATCATATACACGTTCCGTTTACGTAGACTTTCTAAGATAACATTAGTAGTACCTTCAACTATGATACGACAAGCATTTGAATGAAAAACGACTTTGTTGCCTTTGTCACATAATTGAGAGATACTTAGCAAGTTATGCTTAAGACCATCTACCAGATATACATTATTAATAGCATGTGAAGAAGATATACCAATTTTACCTACGCCGATTATCTTGCCCTTCTTGTTGTCTCCAAAGGTGACCTTACCACCGTTGAAGGGCTCTAGTGAAAGAAAAAGATTCTTATTTCCGGTCATGTGTCTCGAACAACCACTGTCGAGATACCATAGATTATTTTCTTTCACTATTATCTACAAGAGAATCAAATACAGCTTTTAGGTACCCACGCTAAGTTGGGTCCTTTGTGGTTAGTGACTCTATATATTTGATCCTTCCTAACCCATACCTGTCTAACAATTCTTTTCTTCTTAAGATAGGGTTGTCTAGGTTTATTATAGTGATTGTTATTGTTACGACGCACACTAGGTTTAAATGATTGCTTCTGATTCACATATGGTTTAGATTTTGAAGGTACGGATGTGTAATCGAAAGCTATGTCATAAAACCATCTGAACTCATTATTTCTAACTTCATTCCGTTGAGATTCAGGTTCAGACTCATTAAAACTAGACACGTCATGTTCTTTAACAAAATCAGTTTGATTTTTGTTGTCTTTGACATATTTAACACAATTATCTTTAACATGACCGTTGTGACCACAATAATTGCAAACCAGATATTCTGAAAGATTGACATACTTCCTTCTTTTGAAATCACGGTCAGAAGGAGTGGATTTGCACTTATCATGACCTAGACCCATCTTCATGTTACTATTAGATTGTTCGGTAAGGAAGTCTAAGACCTTCTGACTTCCTTCCCATTTATCATGAACTTTTCGTGCACGTAGGAGCAATTCCTTCAAAGACTGAATTTCTTTTTCACACGACGAATGATCTACATTCGAGTCTTTGGAGGGTTTGTTCTTTTTGAAATTTTCACGAAAATCGTTAAAGCGTTTGTTCAAGATAAATTTCTCCTCATTGTGTTGATTTTTGGCTTGGGAGAATTCAGTCTTTATATCTTTCAATTGCTGAGAAAGAAAAGAGTTTTCTTTCTTGTGATCAATGATATCAACTTCCTTTGCCTTAGCTTCAAATTGTAAACGCTCATTGACTTTCTTCAATTCTAAAGTTATAGCTTCATTAGCTATAACTTTGGCTTGAAGATGCTTAATGTTGAGCTTCAACTCTGAGATTATAGCTTCATTAGCTATAACTTTAGACTCAAGAGTTTCTTTCTCAACATTTGTCATGTCTGAAGTTATAGCTGAAGTTCCCATAACTTTAGACTTCAGCTTTTTTGCTTTGGCCTTTAGAAGTTGGTTTTCCTCAGCAATGTCAAGAATTTGTTCTTTAAGATCTTTTAATTCAAGACTCTGCTCATGACAATGATCTAAGGCTTCTTTAAAATACTTAATTAAAGACTTCTTAGATAAATTCTTAACTTGCTTTTTAAGTTCAAGATGACTAACCTCTTCATCATCTTCTGAATCTGGTTCTGAATCTGAGTTACCGACAAGGCATAACTCGGATTCACTTTCATTGTCATCGTCAGAGATTAGATCAAGACTGACGTTACTTAGACACAGGTTGGCGACTTCTTCTTCTTCTGACTCGTTGTCCTCTGTGTCAAGATCTCCCCAGCAATAAGCCATCATGACTTGCTTGAATTCCTTCTTGGTTTTGTCTCGTTGATTTTTGTCTTTGATTTTCTTCCATGTGGGGCAATCCTTGATCATATGATCATTATCCCCACATTTGAAGCAACCACGACTTGAGAGAGACCCTTTTGACTCAATTGGCTTCTTATAAGATTTGTTAGTGTTATTGTTAAACGTTTTCCCTTGTGGTTTATTAAAGAATTTTTTCTTAAAACGTCTAGCAAATAACACTGTTTCATCTTCAAGATCCGAATCTTGTTTTTCACTAGACTCGGCTTGTAGAGCCACTTTCTTACTATTACTATCGTTTGCCTCATCCTCATCAAGAGTAATCTCGTGAGCCATTAGGGTTCCGAGTAGCTCTTGATAAGATAGGTTAGATAGATCTTTACATTCCTCAATTACCGTCACCTTAGGTCTCCATCGTTTAGATAGACTTCTAAGGATCTTCCTGGCAATTTCCTCGGAGTCAAAAGTTTTTCCAAGATTTTTCAATTCATTAATGATACTCGAGAAGCGAGTGGACATGCTGTCAAGCGATTCATTGTGTTCCATAGAGAACAATTCGTATTTTCGCATTAGTAATGCAATACGTTGCTTTTTGACAACAGTTGTCCCCTCATAGGCTAACTCTAGACCATCCCATATTTCCTTGGCAGTAGAACTAGATGAGAAACGATCAAATTCAGTATGAGTCATGCCGTTTTGCAACAGACTGATAGCTTTTGAATTTTTCTCAGCTTTCTTATAATCTGCCTCAACATAGTCATCTTCTTTCTTTTCGACGCGAGTGCCATTAACAGATGCAAGCATGATCTTATTAGGGCCATTCCTAATGATTAGCCAACACTCCCAATCGTTACCCTTTATGAAATGGGTCATCATATTTTTCCATAAACTGTAGTTCTTCCCATCGAATACGGGACACTTCAGATGTTTGGAATCCATTAAAATAAAATTAAATGCAGCAGAAAATAAATAAAAATAAAAGGATAAATGGATCAGAATCCTTGCTATAAGTCAATCAAGAGCACGAGGCTCTGATACCAATTGTAGAGTCTATTGATCGAATACGAAAGAGGGGGGGGGGGGGGAATTGAGTATTAAAAACTAGCCCCGCTTGTTCGATTTATATGATATGTAATTAATTATTTGATCTTATGGATTAAAATCAACTAATTAATTAATCAAAGTAAGCGTAAGTAACGAAATAACGAAAAGTAAAGAGAGTAGAGAGAGGCACACGGATTTTTGAAGTGGTTCAGTTTCACACGTTGAAACCTACGTCCACTATTCTCGATTAATAATTCTTAGTACCTTTCTACGGATTACAAAAATTATCAACCCACTCGTATAATCAACACTATGATTATAACTCAAGGTGAGTATCGCTAAATACTCTATACTATCTTACGCTAATAAGAAAGTACAATATAACTCACACAGATTCCCGTTAAAGAATTGTAAGCTTATAATGATGTACTATTATCCAATAACGTATTTCACTCAAGCGATTGATAATAATTGATGCACAACTCTTTTGAAAAACAAACTCTAAAAATAATAAATATTTTGCTCAAAGGTTTGCTTTAAAACGATTTTGGAAAATCAACACTAGTAGTACATGTGACGTGATGTTCTTGTGTGTATTTCGTGTGTTTTCCAATTCATATATGAAGGAGTATTTATAGTAATAGAATCATAGTAGATCTAAAACCCTAGCTTAATATTTAAGAAAGATATTTATCTTTAATATCATAAAATAATATTTGCTTATCTTTTAGAAATAACTTTATCTCAAAATATTATTTGGTTTATCATGTAGAAATATATTTATCTTTAATATCTCAAAATATTGTTGTAAAGATATAGTAGAATCCTAGATTAGGTAAAGAAGGGAAACAACCTAGATAGACCAAAATACCCTAGCTCACGAAACCCTAGGAGGCACGCATCCCTAGGAGGCACGAACCTAGGTTTTCACAAAACCCTAGGTGGCTCAAACCCTAGGTGGGTTAATTAGGTTAACAACAAATTGAGATAGAATGTATTAGAAACCCTAGGTAGCATGACAACCCATAAGTTGTATTACTAACCAATAGAATCTCATAAATATATTCTCTAATAAAACTTTTGATAAATATAAAAATACTCTTTCACTTTTGAAAAAATTTCAAAACATTTTATTTCCAAAATCATGCATCAACATTTATCATCCAAAGTCATAGGCTAAATCTATAACTTTGAACATAAAATCTCTCAAATGGAATAGTTACCGAATGACGACCTATACTATCTAATCTTCACAAAGATTTTCAGTATACGGATCATCTCTTTATCTTGATCACAAAGACCCTCCATCTTGAGTCTTGTGTTGTTTGAGGTAGATCTTGCTTGAAGCGATTTTCTTTAAAGTTATGACTGGTAGCTATAACTTCCATGTTAACTTCCAAAGTTATTCCTGAAGTTGTTATAACTTTGTCTCACAGTCTTTGTCAAAGTTATGTCTGAAGTTCTCATAACTTTGATCTTTCTTCTAATAATTGTTGCTAGCTATAATAAGACTAAAGCACACAATTACACGCATATGATATATCGAGTAAAACATAGTATCACGTAAACACATGTCATTATCAAAACTATGAAGTTGGTCCAACACCCACCCAAAACAGAGACACCACGCAAAGGCAGGGCAATAGAAGGGGGGAACACACCAGGAAGTCGACTCCGGGGATCCTCAGTAGTCCAAAAAACCTCAATCTTAGCGACATTAAGATGGAGACCAAACTGAGGACCATCTGCCAAAATTAAATCCAAAACCTTTACTACCTCCAAAGTATCCCCAACAATGGTGCCATCATCCAAGTACCAAGCTTGCAAACTCAAATCAAAAGAATCCCATATCTTGCACACCAAGGGATGCAAAACCAAAGCCAAAAGTAAGGGTCCCAAAGGATCACCCTGCTGGACTCCCTGACAAGACCACAAACAATGTTCCCCATAATAAAGACGGGCACGATTAGAGTAACAAAACTCCACCCAACGGGAAAGAATCGGGCAATGACGGCGAACTTCCAAAAGCATGGTTACACGATCAACAAGGTTGAAAGCATTCTGGAAATAAAATGGTTGCGCGCAACTTTCATTAAAATAAAATGAAAATTTTACATGAAATTGGTGGGGAGCCGAGAGACAATCTGAGCCCCCACCCCTTTAGCTCTAGCAAAGCTAAGTCTAGTAAAAATATAAGCAGCCACCCGAGCCCCAGTATCCTGAGATACCGAGAATTTATGGATCCGCTTGAGCAAGTCAACAGCATCCGAGCCCAGCTCCCCAAGCGAAGATAAAGAGAAGGGTAGGAAACCATAACCAGAAGTCGCGCATAAATCCCCATACTCAACACATTTGCGCTGAGCAGCATCAGCGACAACCCGTCCCGGCACAAAATCGGACATCCCAGTCGGAGTCAAGGGGGAAGATCCAGTCAAATAAACATACACATCACGGCCTCTATCTCAGGAACAAAGCAGCAAATCCGCAGGACGAAGAGATCTACCATGCACGTCGACCAAACCGATATCAACCTCCTTGCCCAAAGAAACACCAGACCTACTACAGAAACAGCGTGGTCCCCTTACACATCGTCAGCAAAAACCGGAGAGCAAGCAGGACAAGGCCTAGATACCGTGAATCACGGAACACCCAGTCGATACCCCAGCACACTACGGTAAGTCCTCCTGTTCATAGTCTGACCCAACCCAGAGAAAGGAATCGCACGAAACCAATCAGAGGAGTGGGCACCCTGCTGAGACTTCCAGAACGCAAGCTAACGCAGTGTTAAAGAGAAAACAAATTCTGAAGAAGCAGCAACCGTCGCGAAATATATATCTGCCAATTTCTTCATAAGTTTAGGGGCAACGATTTCACTAGGATCACGTAATAAATCAGAATCTGTAATCTCTGAAAACACCCGCAAGCCATCATCGAAAGTAGGACATCGAAAGTAGGACCAGCATCAACAATATCAGAAGGCTGTAGGAGCGTAGCCTGCAAAACTGCAGACTGCAATCAGCAAGCCAGAAAAGCATAGTGTAAAACATCCTGTTGGACCTATTTTATAGTTTTGACAATGACAAGTATTTACTTGCTAATGTGCTTTAATTGATATATCATATTCATGTAATTGTGTGCTTTAGTCTTATCATAGCTAACAACAATTACAAGAAAGGAGATCAAAGTTATAGAAGCTTAAGACATAACTTTGAAGATTTCTGTGAGACAAAGTTATAGGAGCTTAAGGTAAAACTTTGGAAGTTCATATGCAAAGTTATAGCTACTTTGATTATAACATTGAAGAAACAATTCAAGCAAGATCTACTTCAAATAACACAAGACTCAAGATGGAGGATCTTTGTGATCAAGATGAACAGATGATTTGTATACTGAAGATCTTTGTGAAGATTAGATACTATAGGTGGTCATTCGGTAAATATTCCATTAGAGTGATTTTTATGTAAGTAAAGTTATAACTATTTCACTTATAACTTTACATACTAAGTACAAAGTTATAGCTATTTCACCTATAACTTTGAATGATGAAATTGATGCATGCTTTTGGAAATAAATTCTTTAAATGTTTTCAAAAAGAGAAAGAGTATTTTTATATTTATTGAAAGTTTTAATAGATAATGTATTTATGGAATTTTATTGATTATTAATACAACTTATCAGTTGTCATGCTACCTAGGGTTTCTGATACATTCTATCTCAATTTGTTGTTAACCTAATAAGTCCACCTAGTGATTGTGCCACCTAGGGTTTCGTGAAACCTAAGGTTTGTTCCTCCTAGGGTTGCGTGCTCATGGGCAAACACCTAGGGTTGCGCGATGATGAGGAAATCGACCTCTAGAGAACGTTTCCATGTTTGCATCAACCTAGGATTCTAATAATATCTTTACAACAGTATTTTGAGATATTAAAGATAAATATATTTCTTAAAGAGAAAGCTAAGGTTTTAGATTTTATATCTCCTATGCTTCTACTATAAATACTCCTTCCATCTTAATCATTCAACAAGACTTTTATGCACATTTGAGAGAATTTTACAAATTGATTTTAAACAAATTTTGAGCAAAATATTTATTATTTTTACTTGTTTGTTTCGAAAAAGTCTAGCATCAATTATTGTCAATCACTCGAGTGAAATACGTTATTGGATAATAGTACATCACATAATCGTACTTATTCTTTATCGAGAATCTTTGTGAGTTATATTGTACTTTCTTATTAATGTAAGATAGTATAGAGTATTTAGCGATACTCAATCTGAGTTATAATCATAGTTGATTATACGAGTGGGTTGATAATTTTTGTAATTCGTAGAGAGGTACAAAGAATTATTAATCAAGAATAGTAGACGTAGGTTTCAATTTGTGAAACTGAACCACTTCAAAAATCTCTTGTTTCCCTCTTTATTTCTTTATTTCGTTAATCGCATAACTCATTGATTAATTAATTGGTTGATTTTACTCAATAAAATCAAGTAATTAATTATACATCATATAAACAGAAAAAGTAGGGCTAGTTTTTAATACTTAATTCACCCCCCCTTCTTTCGTATTCGATCAATAGACTCTACAATTGGTATCAGAGCCTCGTGCTCTTGATTGCCTTACAACAAGAAGTCTGATCCATTTTTATCTTTTTCTTTATTAATTTTCCATTGCATTTAATTTTATTTCAATGGATTCCAAATACCTAAATTGTTCTGTACTCAATGGGAAGAACTATGGTTTATGGAAAAATATGATGACCCATTACATTAAGGGTAACGACTGGGAGTGCTGGCTAATCATTAAGAATGGTCTGAATAAGATCATGCTTGGATCGGATCTATTACTGGCACTTCCACCGAAAAGAAAGAAGAGGACTATGTTGAGGCGGATTATAAGAAAGTTGAGAAAAACTCAAAAGCTATTAGTCTGTTGAAAAACGGCATGACTGCTACCGAGTTTGATCAATTCTCATCTAGTTCATCTGCCAAGGACATATGGGACGGTCTAGAGTTAGCCTATGAGGGGACTACTGTTGTCAAAAAGCAATGTATCGCATTGCTAATGCGGAAATACGAATTGTTCTCTATGGAGCAAAGTAAAACGCTTGATAGCATGATCACTCGCTTCTCCAGTATCGTCAATGAATTGAAAAATCTAGGAAGAAGTTTTGACTCTGAGGAAATTGCTACAAAGATCCTTAGAAGTCTGTCCAAACGATGGAGACCTAAGGTGACGGTAATATAGGAATGTAAGGACCTATCAAATATATCCTATCAAGAGCTACTCGGAACCCTAATGGCTCACGAGATTACTCTTGATGAGGATGACGCAAATGCTAGTACGAGCAAGAACATGGCCTTACAAGCTGAGTCCAGCGAAAAACAAGAATCAGATCTTGAGGATGAAACAATGTTATTTGTTAAGCGTTCTAAGAAAAAATTCTTCAATCGAAAACAAGGAACAACGCCTAACAATAACACTAACAAAACTTATAAGAAATGAGCTGAGTCAAAAGGGTCTCTCTCAAATCGTGGTTGCTTCAAGTGTGGGGATAATGATCATATGATTAAAGATTGCCCCACCTGGAAGAAAATTAAAGACAAAAATCAACGAGACAAAACCAAGAAGGAATTCAAGCAAGTCATGGTGGCTTATTGCTGGGGAGATCTCGATACAGAAGACGACGAGTCAGAGGTAAAAGACGTTGCTAATCTATATATGAGAAACGTCAGTCTTGACCTATTTTCACACAGTGATAACGAAAGCAATTGCTTAAGGTCTGAGATGTGCCTCATCGGTAATTCAGACTCAGATTCAGACGATGAAGAAGAAGTTAGTCATCTTGAACTTAAAAAGCAACTTAAGAAATTATCTAAGAAGTCCTTAGTTAAGTATTTTGAAGAAACCCTAGATCATTCGCATGAACAAAGCCTAGAGTTAAGAGACCTTAAGGAACAAATCTTAGACATTGCGAGGAAAACCAACTTCTGAAGACCAAAGCCAAAAAGCTCAAATCTAAAGTTACAGCTACTCCAGCTACAACTTCAGATATGACAAATGTTGAGAAAGCCACTCTTGAGTCTAAAGTTATAGCTAATGAAGCTATAATCTCAGAGTTAAAACTCAACATTAAACATCTTCAAGCCAAAGTTATAGCTGATGAAGCTATAACTTTAGAATTAAAGAAAGTCAACGAGCTTTTGAAATCTGAACCTAAGGCGAAGGAAGTTTCTATCATTAATCACAAGAAAGAAAACTCTTTTCTTTCTCAGCAATTGAAAAAAATAGAGGCTAAATTCTCCCAAGCCAAAGATCAACATTTTGAGTAGAAACTTATCTTGAACAAACGCTTTAATGATTTTTGTGAAAACTTTAAAAAGAACAATCCCTCCAAAGACTCGAATGTATACCATTTGATATGTGAAAAAGAAATTCAGTCTTTGAAGGAATTGTTCCTACATGCACGAAAAGTTTATGATAAGTGGGAAGGAAGTCAAAAAGTCTTAAACTTCTTATCGAACAGTCTAACAATAACATGAAGATGGGTCTAGGACATGATCGTTATATTCGCAGAGACCACGATAAGTGCAAATCCACTCCTTTCTGATCATGATTTCGGAAGAAGGAAATATGGCAATCTTTCAGAATATCTGATTTGCAATTATTGTGGTCACACATGTCATAGTAAAGAGAATTTTGTTAAATATGCCAATGATATTAAAAATCAAGCTGATTTTGTTAAAGAACATGACGTATCCAGTGAGTCTGAACCAGAACCTGAACGTGAAGAAATAAGAAACAATGAGTTCAAATGGTTTTATGACATGGCTTTCAATTACACATCAAAACCGTCATCATCTAAAGCGAATGTGAATCAAAAGCAGTCATTAAAACCTAGTGTGCGTCACGACAATAGAAAACCTAGAATGTACTATAATAAACCTAGACGACCCTATGTTAAGACCAAAATAATTGTTAAACATGTATGGGTTATGAAGGATCAAATATACAGAATTAACTAACCATAAAGGACCCAACTTAGCTTGGGTACCTAAAAGTTGTATTTGATTCCCTTGTAGATAATAGTAAAAGAGAATAATCAATGGTATGTCGACAGCGGGTGTTCGAGACACATGACCGGAAATAAGAATCTTTTTCTTTCACTAGAGCCCTTTGACGGTGGTCAACTTACGCTTGGAGATAATAGGAAGTGCAAAATAATCAGTTTAGGCAAGATTGGTATATCTTCTTCAGATGCTATTAACAATGTCTATCTGGTAAGTGGTCTTAAACATAATCTACTAAGTATCTCTCAACTATGCGACAAAGGCAATAAAGTCGTTTTTCACTCAAATATGTGTCGTGTCATAGTTAAAGGTAGTAGTAATGTCATTCATGAGGGCTTACGTAAGAGGAATATGTATATGATTGATTTAAATACAGTCACTACAAATTCCCTTACATGCATGAAAGCTACTATAAATGATTCGTGCTTGTGGCACAAGAGGTTTGAACACATTAGTCCAACAATTTTAAAGAAACTCAAATTGTGGGATTTAGTTGAGGGTTTACCTTCAATCAAATTCGAACAAGAAAAAAATATGTGACTCATGTGCTCGATGCAAACATGTTAGATCTTCATTCAAACCATTTTATACCCGACGAATGTGTTGGAGTGAATGTCCTCAACAATAGTGCGATCACATAATTAAATCTCAATAATAAGAATACAAAGGGATGATGAAAATTATAGTCAACCGGTCAACATAAATCGGTAACGATTGGCTCAATTGAGTTTGACGTTACTGTCATATGACGGTGGTGATCAGTTGATCCCTTAAGGTCACACCTAAAGGACAATCCCCTAATCATGTAAGTTAAATAATTGTATATCGATACAGATTAATTAATCTCTTAATTTGAACAAGATTAAAGTGAGAATTCACTACAACAAATTGACACTTGGGCCACGATTTATGCCACGGAAATTTATAATTCGTGGCTTAATTTTGGTTAGCCACGGGAAAAATTTATTTCAATAATTTAGAAAAATTTTATGCCACCGGAAAGCTTTTCCCGTGACAAAAAGTCACTTGCGCCACGAATTTGGCAACAGCCGTGGCTAATAATTAATTTAACCACGAACTATATCAGACCCGTGGCGAAAGTATATCTAGCCACGAGTTGTTCCGTGGCAAAAAAATATTTTAGCAACGACATACCTCTTGTCCGTGGCAATGCATTTGCTTAGCCACGAATTAAGAAACACCGTGGCTAAATCTCTCAAGACTTGAATCAAGATATATTTATGTTAAGTAAAACGTAAACCTTGTTTTTTAAAAAAAAAAATACAAATGCTGAATGAAATTTAGTCAAATTAGATAATATCAATGTATATTTAGATATAAAATTTTTAAAATACTTGATTATTTAATAAAAATATGGTAAGCTTTGATTTTATCTATAATAAGATTGAAACTTTAGTAAAATTATATAAAAAAATTGGTATTGTTTTTTATTTTATTACAAATCAGGATTTTTAATCGTTTTATTTCATAACAAGGATAATTTTAAAATTTATCAAAATAAATATTTATGTTTATGAAAATTGTGAATTTATGTTAATTTGTTTTATTAATTTTAATTTAAAATTTATAATCTTGAAAAATATTCATAAAAGGGTTTATCACGTTTAAAAATATAGCATATCAAATTAAATAAGTTAGTTATTTATTATCTCTAATTTAGAAAAATCAAAACCTAATATATTATAAAAATATCTCATTCAAAAATTGATATATAACTTTATTTCTAATATTTTTTTTTTAAAAAAAGTTATTTTGTGAAAAAAAAAATTTGGTTTAGTTTTAGAAATAAATAAAAAAAGGAGAATTAGATAAAAAAAATGATTAAATAGTATAAGTTTGCTAAAAAAATGAAAATAAAAGATAATTTTCTACAAATTAATAAATCAATAAAGAAAAGAAAAAAATATGTTGAAAATAATCGATCACGGGTTATGTTGAAAATAAGCGATCAGTAATTTAAAATCAGTTTTATAAAAATATAATTATTTTGAATAAATAATCAATCAAGTATAATAAGAAATCAGTTTAGAAAATAGTAATTTGGAAGTTACTATCTTTTATAAATTTTTTTTTTTCTAAAATTATACACTTTTAATTTTTTTTGAAATTACTCATGTAAAATACACTTTAATCAAAATTTGATTACAAATGCAATTCAGGTGACTTTTTCTAACTGGTTTGAACTTATTCTCATTTGTCTAAATAATTATACGTTTCAAAATTTAAATTGATTAAGTGACAAATGGAATAAGTTCAAACAAAGACGGAGTAACATAAAAATTTGGAGATGATCGAGAAAAAGATTTTTTTTTATTAAAGTGTACTCTAAAGGAGTTATTTTAGTAAATGTGTTTATAAGAAGTATTTTTTGAAACTGAATTTTAAAAAAGAGTAATTTCTTATTTACGCTTTACAAAAATAAAAATAAGAAATTCTATTGTACAACAATTGTTTTTATTTTTTTGGCATAAAGTCGCCACTTTTTGGTTAAAAGTCGTAAAAAAGATTTTTTTTATTTTTTATTTTGAAAAAAGAGTAATTTTTCACGTATTTTTGCGTAGGAAAAAAATGAAAAGATTGATAAAAGAGAAACTAAAATTAGAATGTCGCTAAATTGAGGAAAAAAGGATAACATGATTAAATTACTTTCTTGAGAAAATATTTTTGTTGATTTCGGCAAAAAAACAACTCAAAATCATTAACCGGGAAGTAAACATCAAAAACTAAAGTATTTTGGCCAAAATAATGTATTTTTTAGCAAAAATATGTAAATCAAGTAACACTTTTATCTTCGACGGATAGTTAATATAGTTTAACAAAATATGTAAGTTTTTTTTCACTATCTTCGACAAAAATAAAAATAAAAAATTTTGTTTTCACTATTCACGGATGAACAGTACCCATGAACAGTAGCAGGTAAATTTTTTTTTTTTTTTTTTTTTTCGGTTTTTAGGAAAAACACAAATTAATCTTTTTAAAATTTGATCATGCTAATAAAACGAGATCGGTACAAACATTCAACATCTAATTATTATTAAACATTGATACAAACTAGAGTATTCAAATTAACCTTTTAAAATGAATATCTAAATCATGGTTAATCGATTATCAAAATACTCAACTAATCATAATTGTTTTGTAAATTCATACCGAAAAATTTAGCACAATGAATGTTCTTTAACATCCAAAACAAATTCCATTTTCATTTCAATTTAATCCTCATTAAATCAAAACATCAACTAATTCATTATATTATTATCTTAACACATTAAAACAACAACATATATGAATCAAAAATGGAAAAACAAGGCAAAAAAATTTTCCTCACGGCTGAACAGTGCCGTGAACAGTTCCAAAATTTTTTTATTTTTTTTTTTCTGGCGGTCAACAGTACCAAAAAATAAACAAACCCTAATTTTTTTTCTTCTTTCAGCCGAAACAAAAACAAAAAAAAACAAAACAAAAAAATCTAATCTTATATTTCATCAAATATGAAAACATATAAAATAATTTCATAGCCAATTGCTCTGATACCACTTGTGGGAAATATCGGTATACAACCCTTTAAATTTTCGGATTATAATGAAATTATAACTATATGAATTTCTAGTCATAAATGAAATTGCATAATATAAACAAGAGATTAAGAAATAACCTTCGGTCCTAGAAAAAGGCCTAAGAACAAATACCAAAATAGGTATTCTCCTAATCGTTGCACCCAAGATGGTTCAAGAAATGCCTTCGTCGTGCTAGAACGAATACCCAAAATTACTTCTAATTTTGTGTGTATGGAGATGAATATGGAGATTAATGATGAATATGGAGATGAATAAGAGAGTTCAAAATCTGAATTTTTCTTCTCTTTTTCACTTGTGTGCCTTCACTTTTGGAGTCAATTCGGGTTAGTAGAAAAACTTATTTTTCTCCCTATATGTGCCGTGAGATCAGGAGGAGAGAAGGAATAAACACTATAATGTAATATGTATTCCAATTATTACTAGTAATGGACCGTCACATAAACCGAGTAATGCCGGACCAATACACTATAATAATATCGTGTAATACATATTCGCCAACTTAAATATAACAGTTTACATTTAGTTTGGACCAACATTATATACATTGATTAAATATAACATTTTATATTCAATTACCAGCTAACATTATTTAATCGTTATTAAATAATCGTATCATCATCACATTTGACTAACCTTTTAGTCAAATACATCGACTAACCTTTTAGTCATTTAATAAGGCATCAATATGATTATTTTCTCAAATAATCACATCTCTCAAACACATCCTTTAGGTGTGACTTTTAGGGATCAGTTGATCACCGCCATCTGTATGACAATAACGTCAAACTTATCTAGCAAGCCAACCGTTATCGATAAACGTTAATCAACTGATTATAATACAAAGTATACCCTGTGAACCTTAGCTGTTATCACACTAACTGTGGAGGACACTAGCTCCAACAATCTCCCACTTGTCCTTACAAGTGTATGTGCGATAACCGATTCTCATATCCTTAAATTTCTCCCACTCAATGTAAAACAATTTGCAAAGTCCGCATTCACAAAGGTCGTATTTTACAAGTGATCAGTATCAAGAGTGGTTTTCCCGACTAGAGAGTAACTCAACTGATAAACGAATCATTATTCGAGCATGGCCATGCATTTCAGTTACTACTCCTCGAGTGGCCCTGAGAAATAACAAAACCTGATAAAGGGTTGGATATTTTCCTCAACTCGAATCCTGCAGATGTAAGCACAGTATGAAATGACCCAGTAAAAATCTGCTTGGCCTCCTGTTACGGTCGACCGTGAGAAAGAAACCAAAGTCACCCAAAAACTGCCTTAATCTCAAGAGACAGTCGATAGTCAAAAGAATCGACTCTAGGAACACTATGGACGTCCTATCCACGACCTGGCACCGAATGTTGTTAAACATTTAGGACTCCATAACGTCGTCACGAATTACAATGTCCTACGAGGTATCCTTATAACTCGTATTTGTGATCGATCAGTCAACAGTTTGACTTATGGCTCGTTGAACCCACCATCAATCGACTTAACAATATAATAGCCAGAGTTATCAGCTCATGTAGGCGATTACGGACCAAAACACATATAATGTTATTCAGTTCACTTTGTGGTGTTCAATGTTGTCCATACAATCCACATGAAAAACAAAATATGAAAACAATACGATGAAGTTATTATTAGTATATGAAAAGATGTATCTAATTCATACAAACAGCTAATACAACTCAGGAACACGTTTAATTCCCATGGAAGTAACGTGCCCTACATGCTTATCATGTCTTAGCGGTTTAGTGAGAGGATCTGCTATGTTATCATCCGTAGCAATCTTGTCTATCACTATCTCCTTTTGCTCCACGTAATCTCTGATCATGTGAGCCTTCCGAAATACATGTCTAGATTTGTTACTAGACTTAGGCTCCTTAGCCTGGAAGATGGCACCTCTATTATCACAATAGATGGTGATCAGGTCATTCGAACTAGGAACTATGGCAAGTCCTTGTAAGAATTGACGCATCCATATAGCTTCCTTTGCAGCCTCTGAAGTGGCATATTACTCGGACTCAGTCGTAGAATCTACTATAACACTCTGCTTGGAGCTTTTCCAGCTGACCGCAGCGCCATTAAGAGTAAATACGAATCCAGACTGAGATTTCGAGTAATCCTGATCCGTTTGGAAGCTAGCATCTGCGTAACCGGTTGCGCAAAGCTTAGTCTCTCCTCCATAAGTCAATACCCAATCCTTATTCCTCCGTAGGTACTTAAGGATATTTTTAACAGCCATACAGTGTGTTTCACCTGGATTGCCTTGTTACCGACTGGTCATACTCAAAGCATATGCCACGTCTGGACGTGTGCATATCATGGCATACATGATCGATCCTATAGCTGATGCATAAGGAATTCGACTCATGCACTCGACCTCTTTAGATGTCTTGGGTGCCTGAGCTTTACTCAAATGCATCCCAGACGTCATTGGAAGATACCCCTTCTTGGAGTTGGTCATGCTGAACCTTTCAAGAATCTTATCTATATAAGACACCTGACTGAGTGATAACATCCGTCGTGATCTATCTCTGTAGATACGGATTCCCAATATGCGTTGTGCCTTGCCCAGATCTTTCATCTGGAAATGGTTCTTTAACCATACCTTAACCGAAGATAAGAGAGGAATATCATTCCCTATCAAGAGTATGTCATCGACATACAATATCAAGAAAACGATTTTACTCCCTCTCGACTTGACATATAAGCATGGTTCCTCAACCGATCGAGTGAAACAATTTGCTTTTATGACCTGGTCGAAACGATTATTCCAACTCCGAGTAGCTTGCTTAAGTCCATAAATGGAACGCTTAAGCTTGCACACTTTCTTAGGATTTATGGGGTCAATGAAACCTTCGGGTTGTACCATGTACAACTCCTCCTCCAAATAACCGTTTAAGAAGGCGGTTTTGACGTACATCTGCCAAATTTCATAGTCATGAAAAGCGGCAATCGCTAAGATTATCCGAATGGAACGCAGCATGACTACGGGTGCAAAAATTTCATCATAATGCAATCCTTGCACTTGAGTGAAACCTTTTGCCACTAGTCGTGCCTTATAGGTGTCTGGTTGTCCCTTTACGGAATGCTTTATCTTGTAAAGCCATTTGCACTGAAGAGGCCGAACCTTATCAGGCAAATCAACCAGATCCCATACGTCATTCTCATACATAGAGTCCATCTCGGATTGCATGGCCTCAAGCCATAACTTTGAGTCGGAACAGGTCATGGCTCCTTTATAGGTAGCGGGTTCGTTACTCTCTAGGAGCAAAACATCGTCTCTATCGTTCTCCTCGACCATACCAATGTATCTGTCTGGAGGTATGGAGACTCTACCCGACCTTCTAGGTTCCTCAGGAATATCAACCGCAGCAGAAGATGAAGGAACATCTTCCTCCATCGGTTGCTCGGTTGTTGGTTCTTGAATCTCCGACAGATCGAAGGTTCTATCACTCGTCTTGTTCTCGAGAAATTCTTTCTCTAGAAACTTCGCACTAGCCGCAACAAAAACACGTTGTTCGGTAGGCGAATTAAAGTAATGACCAAACATTCCTTTTGGATAACCAATAAAGTATGTCTTGACCGATCGCGGGCCGAGCTTATCCTCGTGTCTCCACTTGACATAAGCCTCGCAGACCCAAACCCGAATAATGGACAAGTTAGGGTCTGTTCCCTTCCACATTTCCAATGGAGTCTTGTCAACAGCTTTAGACGGACTTCGGTTAAGTATAAGAGCAGCTGACAAAAGAGCATAGCCCCACAATGAATCAGGCACTACCGTGTGACTCATCATGGATCGAACAATATCAAGTAATGTTCGATTTCTCCGTTCGGACACACCATTTAATTGAGGTGTTCCAGGTGGAGTTAACTGTAGTACTACACCATAGTTTTTAAGGTGTTGATCAAACTCATTCGAAAGATATTCGCCACCACGATCTGAACGTAGTGCTTTAATCTTTCTACCCAGCTGGTTTTCAACCTTATTTTGGTATTCTTTGAACTTATCAAAGGACTCACTTTTGTGCTTCATTAAGTAGACATATCCATATCTACTCAAATCGTCCGTGAAAGTGATAAAATATCTATAGCCATCTCTAGCGTTGATTGACATAGGTCCACACACATCAGTATGTATGAGTCCTAATAGGTCAGCAGCGCGCATTCCAACACATTTGAAGGAAATTCGAGTCATTTTGCCTATGAGACATGATTCACACGTGCCAAAAGATTCATAGTCAAATGGGGAGATAGTCCCATTGTCAATGAGCTTCTTCACGCGTTTTTCATTTATGTGTCCCATACGGCAATGCCATAGATAGGTTTGATCTTTGTCACCAACCTTTACCTTTTTATTACTCACATGCAATATATCTGTGGTTTGATCTAAAACATAAATCCCATTTATGGAAACTGCTTTACCATAAATCATTTCGTTGAAAGAGAAAATACAGCTATTATCCTTTATTATAAATGAAAAACCGTCCTTATCGAGTACGGAAACTGAAATAATGGTTTTAGATAAACAGGGTACATAGTAACAGTTATTTAAAAATAACTCAAATCCACTCGGGAGTTGGATTCCATATGTTCCCACTGAAACGACAGCTACTCTTGCTCCATTCCTCACTCGCAGGTCCACATCACCCTTTTCGAGAGTTCTGATGTTTCTTAGGCCCTGCAAATGATTACACAGATGAGAACCACAACCAGTATCAAGTACCCAAGTTCCGAAACTTGCATGGTTAATCTCAATCATATGAATAAAAGAAGACATACCAACAGGAGTGACGCGGCCTGCTTTTACGTCTTCAACATACACGGGACAGTTCCGCCTCCAATGCCCAGTCTTGTGGCAATGGTGGCACTCCATATTTTCTTTGCTCTTTGTCTTGCCTTGTGAGCTATTGCTAGTCTTACCAGGCCCACTCTTGCCCTTTCCTGGCTCCTTGAATTTCGGCTTCCCTACAGCTAGGTCGGCGTGAGCCTTGCCCTTACCCTTACCCTTGTTTGCAATCATGAGAACGTCCTGCTTCAGGCTCCCACTCAATTTCAGATCTTTCTCAGTCTGTATGAGAAGTGAGTGTAGCTGAGGAGGATTTCTCTTCAAATCATTCATGTAGTAATTTGCCCTGAATTGGGCAAAACCATCATGGTGTGAATGAAGCATGCGGTCAATGACCACGCTCTCTTTGATTTTGCGATCAAGTGCCTCCAGCTTTTCGACATTCTCGATCATATCGAGAATGTGTGGGCTAACTGATTGGCCCTTCTGGAGTTTCGCTTCAAAGAAGCGAGTGGTAAGCTCATACATAACGATCTGCGGTGCTTTTGAAAACTCGTTAGTGAGCGTGGTGAAAATCTTGTTTGCACCTTGGCCAATGAATCGTCTTTGCAAATTGGATTCCATTGAAAAGATGAGTACGTTCTTTATCGCACCCGCCTCCATTACTAAATCACTATAAGCAAGTGATTCATTGGCTCCTGCATTGGGGGCTCGGTTAGGCGGTAGTGGCTCAGTCAAGTACTTGAGCTTACCGTCAGCTATGGCAGCATTCCGTAATGAAGCCTCCCAGTCCGCAAAGTTGGATCCGTTATTCTTCAGTCGCGTGTACTGATTCATGTTGTCCATGAACATCTTAAGTCAGGATTCACGTGCGAGCGTGGCACTTGGCATAGGGGCATCAGCATGTCCAGCCATTTGTTATAACAGTTTTATCGATATAAATGAATGCTACACTGCGAAAAAGGAGATAAAACATAATAAGCATTTTCATCGTTTTAATTAAGTCTAATGCAAAACCGATTAATGCAAAGACTCTTGCATTTATACAATTGACCTCCCTCAAGTATTATATAAATGATCCCAAGACTCAATTTATGTAAATTGATAAGCCAACTACTTGGCTAATTCTACTTTTAGAATTCCTGGTCGATAAATTTCTGTAAATTCTATCTTTAGTCCATCATAATCACGAGATATTACTCGGACTATAATGTTGAGGTAAAATAGGTCAACACATACTACTTACCCAACGTAGAAGGGATCATATGGAGAGTAAGGTCCTATATGTCTACCGACGAAGAAGGGATTCATAGCAGTTTTCCCTATAAAGACTAATCTCAATTTTGGGTTTTAGAGGAAGGTCCATCATCTTTAATTTTATTCATTTAAGTAAACGAATGATCTAGCATTTTGAGAATGAATAATTTAAGATGATAGCTTTTAGAATTTTGAGTGACATCTGGATGTCCATGATAATTAACATACAATCTATATGAGTCAATTTTCATGCAATTAAGTAGTAGGTGGTTTGGTTTAGGCGGAATATGATGCACTAACTATCATGCAAAAGAAAAACAATAAGAACGGAAAAATGAAAATCAAAGTACAAAGTCCTAGTGTGGCCTATCCTATCAAAATAGAACAAAAATTACACTTTGGAATCCATCCTTATGGACCCTAGAAGCTTGACTTGATGTTCCATCTTGGTCCATGTAGCGGGAGTGAGCTATCCGATCTCCATCTTTGGTCTTCTCAAAAATACAATTTTTTAAAAATTACAAAATATAAACCTATTTACATTCTAATTTAAAAATTATAATTAAAGATTACAAAGGGGAGATTCGAGATCTCAAAATACATCAAAGACCATGTTACCATCATTACGATAACACAATCTACTAAGGCCACACTAAGCAATACAAATTACAACCTCTTGTAAAAATACCAAAATAATTCATTCATCCATTCATTCATTCATTCAACCAAATAAAATGCATAAACAAAATAAATTAAACATACAAGACATAATTCATTAATTATGATGATTAATTTATCCAAACCACCTTTAAAATGATCAAAAATATGTGACAATTCCTTAATTGCACACAACAATTTTAATCAACCATAATCCAACTTAATTCATATTATCGGGTATAACATAAATTAAATTCAACATTATTTTAAATCTTTTTAAAATAATAGGGTATCCATCATTGTGAACTTTTTCACAACAACAAAACAACATACATTATCTTTATAATGCAATTGACAAAAAAAAATTAAAAAAAATTTCACTATTCACGGATGAACAGTGGACGTGAACAGTAGCAAGTACCAAAAAAAAAAAAATTTTTTTCTCGGTTTTTAAGAAAAACAAAAACAAAACAAAACAAACCCAAATTTTTAATTTGATCATGCTAATAAAACTAGATCGGTACAAACATTCAACATCTAATCATTATTAAACATTGATACAAACTAGATGATTCAAATTAACCTTTTAAAATGAATATCTAAATCATGATTAATCGATTATCAAAATACCCAACTAACCATAATTGTTTTGTATATTCATACCGAAAAATTAGCAAAATGAATGTTCTTTAACATCCAAAACAAATTCCTTTTTCATTTCAATTTAATCCTCATTAAATCAAAACATCAACTAATTCATTATATTATTATCTTAACACATTAAAACAACATATATGAATAAAAAAGGAACCCTAAAAAAAAAACTCTCGGCCCCAAAAAAAATTCTCGGCTGCAAAAAAAGAATTACAGCAATTTTTTTTTTTTTTTTTTTTTAAATTATACCAATCATTTATTGAAAAACATATAAAATAATTTCATAGCCTAAGGCTCTGATACCACTTCTGGGAAGTATCGGTATACTTCCCTTAAAAATTTCGGATTATAATAAAATTATAACTATATGAATTTCCAGTCATAAATGAAATTGCATAATATAAAACAAGAGATTAAGAAATAACCTTCGGTCCTACTAAAAGGCCTAAGAACAAATACCAAAGTAGGTATTCTCCTAATCGTTGCACCCAAGATGGTTCAAGAAATGTCTTCGTCGTGCTAGAACGAATACCCAAAAATTACTTCTAATTTTGTGTGTATATTGATGATGAATATGAAGATGAATGAGAGAGTTAAAAATCCGAATTTTTCTCCTCTTTTTCACCCTTTGTGCCGTGAGAATTAGAGTAGATTAGGGTTTTTATTTTCTTCCACTTAATACTCCCTAGTAACCGTGAGATATCAAGAGGAAAGAAATAAAAATAAAAACCTAGTTTCCTTATTTCTCTCAACCTATATTAGGTAGTTAGCATATCTCATTTAATATGTACATAATGTAATATGTAATCTAATTATTACTAGTAATGGACCGTCACATAAACCGAGTAATGCCGGACCAATACACTATAATAATATCGTGTAATACATATCCGCCAACTTAAATATAACAGTTTACATTTAGTTTAGACCAACATTATATACATTGATTAAATATAACATTTTATATTCAATTTCCAGCTAACATTATTTAATCGTTATTAAATAATCGTGTCATCATCACATTGACTAACCTTTTAGTCAAATAAATCGACTAACCTTTTAGTCATTTAATAAGGCATCAATATGATTATTTTCTCAAATAATCACATCTCTCAAACACATCCTATAGGTGTGACTTTTAGAGATCAGTTGATCACCGCCATCTGTATGACAATAACGTCAAACTTATCTAACAAGCCATCCGTTATCGATAAACGTTAATCAACTGATTATAATACAAAGTATACCCTGTGAACCTTAGCTGTTGTCACACTAACTGTGGAGGACACTAGCTCCAACAGGAATAACTATAGTCTTTGGCAGAACATGATGACACACTACATCAAGGGACATGATTGGGAGTGTTGGAAGATCATTCAAAGCGATCCTAATAAAATTTTGGTTGCATCTGCTAGTAGCACTACCTATGAGAAAAAGGAGGACGACTATATTGAGGCTGACTACAAAAATGCTAAGAAAAATGCGAAAGTTGTGACGTTATTACAAAACGGACTCGGTTCTGATCTTGTAGTACATCAAAGGATATATGGGATGGTCTTGAACTTGTATACGAAGGTAATGCTGGTGTGAAGAAACATAGGATTGATGTATTAATCCAAATATATGAACTCTTCGCAATGGAGAAAAATGAATCAATAAATAGCATATATGCACGTTTTTCAAGCATCACAAATGAACTCCGAAATCTTAGGAGAAAATTTGAATTTGAGAATATCGTATGAAAGATCCTTAGAAGCCTTTCTAAGAGATGGAAGGCCAAGGTCATTGCGATAGAATAAGCTAGCGACCTTACTCTTTTAACCTATCAAGAACTTATAGGTTCACTCATGACACATGAGCATTGTCTCGATAAGCTTGACGATGAATCTAGCAAAGGAAAGAGTGTAGATTTGCAAGTTAGTGACGATGAATACGATATTGAAGATGGGACTAATTAATATTTTGAACATATTTCCGACATAGATCATGAAATCCATTGTAATCATTGTTCTTTTGTAATTTATTTCAATCTCTTGTAAACATTGTCTGATTTAATTAATTGTTCTCACATACAATTGAATCTCAAATCCTACCTCGACCTAATTGAATGCTAAACTACATGTCAATCGACATAGCTAGTTCACATGTTAAGATTAAACAGTGGATGTTGCATTGCATGCATATAACCGACAACACATCGATAACAGAAGAGTTTTCCTAATCATTAGTAGAGGCCTCTATCGAGGTGGGCGGGATTAGGTGTTCGATTAATGAACTTCCGAATACATACCCTCACCCCTTACTCCACATCTCCGTGAGCACTCGTGTTCATTGGCATCCACGAGAGTCATTATAGACATAGAATGCTAAGGGTAACGAGTTCTTAGTGTTCATGTCATTACTTTGTGTCTTTACATGAAATGAAGTATTCGAACGGTTCCAACTTCCCACAAAGGTTGATAGCGACTCCACAATTGCTTATTTCTACACTTGTCCCTCGTTTATCCATATGTGGTTCCCCCGTGTATCACAGTTTGGAAAGGATCGCGAATCCGTGTATCACGGTTTGCGACTCCGCTGGGGATTATATACTTACGTGTACCTAGGGTGAAACTTGAACAAGGTTAGGGAATAGTATGTATGAGACAGCTGTCGGTTTTCATCACTCGACCTTCCTAGGTCGTTTTATTCGGCCTTCCTAGGCATAACCCAACCCTGTCGACCAATCTTCTTGTATGGACAGTCCAAATTCTTATTTGGGCCTAAGGATGGATAGCGATTGACGTCAACCATACCACGGTGTGTACTCATGTTAGCACCAAGGGCTTTCACTACTCGGGCAAATGGACTAGGAACCGGCCTTACTCATGTTTTGCGTGGACCTCTCCACAGACCCTGGGTTTGATTGCTTGGTATGGCAACCCACCCTTTAAGCCAAAACCATTTAAATGCACTCAGCATGCCGTTATTCTGCCTGTTTATATATGTATAACCTCTACGTGATCACCATTTTTGTAAATAAACCATGACAAAATTTTCAAAGTCAAAATTCTTTTTAAAAACTGTAAAACATTTTCAAAGGTGGCCTAAAGTAGCGCAAAATGAGTCTCAACTCTGTCCAAATGTCTAGTCAAAATCATTTCACCACTTCGAGTCAACACTCCTACAACTACACTACGGTTGTCTAGGACAAACATTTCCAAACAAGTCATTTTCAATACTCATAGAGCACAGTGGCACACTCCCACTTCACAAGTTAAGTCGTTCTCCACTTCAAGTCGTCACTCATTTCCAAACTAGTCATTTTCAAAACTCACTTAAACACAGTGGGACACTCCCACTTCACAAGTCGAGTATTTTCGAGTAAGTGTGCTAGATTGGTCGATCGTGTTCTGATTTAACGTCGGTCTCTTGCTCAGTGCCCAAGATATCAGGAGCTAGTCAAGCAAATATTCGTGGACCAAACCAGAATGGTAATGATCAAATCCTAGTTGCGCTCATCCATCTCCAGGAAAGTCAAGACCAAACTTATGCTTGCCTCAATGCCATGGAGGATCGAATTGCTGCCATGGAAACTAGACTTCCTCCCCTATCATTCCCCACAGTGCGCATGGTGGCTTCCCACCTTTTGTGGTACAACCAGAACTCAGTCCCAAACCGGTTCCTACCGATGCTGAAAAGCGACTCCAATACTTGGAGGAGCAACTAATGTATCTCAAAGGAGATGACATTTATAGGGATAATAATCGCAATAATGAAGCGGTAAACGTCCAATTTCCAACCAACTTCAACATGACTGACATCCCAAAGTTCAAGGGGAATGAGAACCCTTTAGATCACATTCGAGTCAATAAGCGCGCTCTAGAGGTTCATACCCAAAATAAGGAAGAAGGATTCACCGACTTCCTAAATGACGAAGGAAAACCAGCACACAGCGTGTTGAACATCCAGATGAAGCTACTCTTGTAGAGAAATTCGTGGACATCCTTGAGACCCTTTTATGCAAACTATCTGAGGTACCAAAATATAAGGTATTCCAAAGACTTGACTGTGCTAGGAACAAGAAGTAAAGACGATATCCGAAAAGGACTCTTGTCAAAAACAGTAGGTCGTGGGTATCAAGGCTCAACGAGTCATTCTTAAGGCTCAGTTAACAAGGCTGATGAAGTAACCCTTGTTGAAACACCTAGGAAGAATAGCCAATCAAGGGAATTCACCAACCTTGGCGACACATACTCCAATGCCTCTAAAAGGCTAACGCAACAAGGCAAATTTAAACCTATAGGACCTACACCTGACCCGGAAAACAAAGGTAGGTTCTGGGATGGAGACTCTTACTGCAAATATCATAGAGGCAAAGGACACGATACAGAGCAATGCTACAAGTTGAAATATGTCATTCAAGATATGATTGAGGATGGTCGTCTACCCGTCCCTCCTGGAAGCAAGCCTAACAACCCTCTTAAAGTTCTAACGATTACAAATAAAGAATCCACCTTGGATTGTTCACACCTCATCTCCCCAGTCAAAGAAGAAATCCAAGAGATGTTCAAGAAAAAACCGAAAGACAACAAATTCAGATCAGAATCGGATTCGAAGTCTGAGTCTGAGTTTGAAGTCTCTAGAGGGTCCTCTCCTGCTGTCACCCCATGCCTCTATTTCTCCTACCTTAATGTCAAATAAAAACATAGTTTTGGGTATGTCTTAGCAGCCATTTGTATTCGCTATTTATTAAATAATAGGACCATCCCAGTCCTCTTTGAGTTACGAACGAGCACATGTACTTTTTTCTAGTCACTTGTACTACTTTTTACCCTTAACTAGTGGAATAGACTTAAAATACTTTAGGTCGTATCTCTTTAGTGTAGATCACTCGACCTTATAGAATAATCCTTAACGAGGGCGTGCATTTACCAGCTTGTCCATATCTCGTGGTGTGAAAATTCCTTGATCACCGTGTCTCTGGGTGACCTTTAGGTTTGGAGACCCCATCTTTCTACCTGATTCGTCATATACTATATGACTACCAGAAATTGCATCCTATGCAAAACATTTTGATACCCCTACCAGAGGATCAAAACACTTTTTTAGTGCAATCGTGCCTAAACTCTCACAAATGAAAAACCAAAAAAAAGAAGCAAAAAAATTCCAACAACCCCAAATCAAAAGTCTCAAAGATTCAAAAATTCACTAGACAAAGACAAACAAAAGTCGATCAAATCCAAACACACAAAAAAAAACAATCCAACAACGACTTACACACAAAAACAGTCCCAAAAACAGTCCAACAACGACTTTCACACAAAAATAGTCCAACAACGACTTGCACATAAAAACAGTCCAAAAAACAGTCCAACAACGACTTCGAACCAAAAACAGTCCAACGACAACTTTAAACCCCACAAAAAAAGCCCAAAAAAAGTCTCGAGCATTTTCAAAAATGCACAAGACAAAAAAAAAATCTCTCGAAAAAAAAACCCACAAACAAAACAAAGTCTATCAAGCAATCATCTTTTCACGAATTTCAGACGAATCGAGTCAGAGTTACATTGTCTCCATGCATTCTGGGACGATCCTTTCATTCATTTACGTGTGTGAGAGAGATAACACAGATCTCCAGTGTCGTCTTACACCATAGAATCTCCCACTCCATTCAATTTCTTATCACCCTCGTTTAGCATCTAAGAATTCGACAGATATACACTAAGCTTATACGTTCACAAAAGTATTTTGTTTCCATAGTATTAGTTTCGCGTAATTTGACGAACTTGTTACTGCAAAAGGGGCAGAACTCATCCAAATTCTCAAAAACAAACAAAGTAACGCGTCGCGCGTAGCCCACGTGCCGCTCGTGCGACACGAAATAAAACCGGCCCCTGGCCAGTTAAGATTGAACGTCAATATGCTCTTGCATTTTGACATTTGGATATCCCCATGTCGTCAAAATAGACTAAATCCTTAACTTCTCATCATGGCAAGCATGAGCATGTGCCAAGACAGCCTAGGGAACGATATCAAACATGGATTTCCTAAACCTCTTCGGGCTCGAGACACAAGTCGACATCGCGGTAAAATGAGCACACTTATTCAGGGGACTCATTTCACTCCTCTTTCTCTTCCACATTTTCAACCTATACATTTCTTCTTTTACGAAACCATGTTTTTTTATTCCAATCTGTCATTTTGCGTCAGTTTAGGCCACCAATATGCAAACATGTAATTTGTGTGATTTCTATGTGATATGATTTTCTGCAGCATGACGGCAAAACCGTCGTCTACCAAACCTTTTTTGTTTTCAAGCTAACCTGCAGAGACACAAAACATTCAGCATAGGAAACACTCAGGCCATCAAATACAGCCAAAAGAGGCATGTACATCAAGTTGGAGGCTCTTGCCCAAGGCACAGTCAAAATCCAAATATGGGGGCTCTCGCCCAAAACAAAAATTCAGAAAATAGGGGCTCTCGCCCAAGCCAAGCCAAAGCCAAAAAGCCAAAGGCTCTCACCCAAGTAAAAGCCAAAGGCTCTCGCCAAAGCAAAAGCCAAAGCCTCAAGAAAATCCCAAATTCGGAATCAAAAACAAAGTCCAGAATTCAAAACTAGGCTCTCGCACGAGACAAAATCCAAAATGCGCAAAAACAAGCCAAAAGGTACAAACCAACAGCAAAACAATAAAAACAAAACAACTAACCCTCATAACCAAACCCAGATAGAACCTCGAAAGCGACAATCTTACTATTTCCCTCAATAAACAAGATATCTCCCTCCGAGACTATGCTATCTCGCGCTCCCAGGCTCTCTCCAAAGAAATGCCACATTTCAAATCGCTTCTCTTCAAAATACAACAAAATGAACAAGGAACGACAGGTTCATATCTGTCGATCCCGGTCACCGAGACGGTGCCACCTACATTCAAATCAAGTGCATTCCTATGTAATAGCCAAAATTGGAGAATTGTACTCCAGCACCTCGAGGTAAGCTGGGGGCTTGACGCTTGCCACCTCGATCTCCTACAGACATCGTAAGAAGAACCCTGGCTTTTATGTCCCTCACCGCTGGTCATTTAAAGCGATCCTTAGCGGTTTCAGCAACGTCAAACAATCCCCAGTGATTTCAGCAATGTCAAACAATTCCTAGCGATTTCAGCAACGTCAAGCAATCCCCAGCGGTTTCAGCATTTCAAGCAATCCTCAGCAATTTCAAGAAACGTCAAGCAATCCCTAGCCGTTTCAGCATATCAAGCAATCGTCAGCGATTTAAGTCATTTCAAGCAGTTTCAAGCAACCCCCAGCGAAGTTGCAGCACTTGCTGCACCCTTTCCCCAGCAGAGCTCTACTTAGGAGTTTGGTTATTACAAGTTTGTTTCTTGTGGGCCCAAATCATTTTCAATATATCTTTCTTCCACAAGAGTCCGCCTGAAGACAGACGCAGAAGATTCTCAAAACGTGCCCATTCAACGGCAGGAAGATTCTCACATACAACGGCTGGCGAGCTTCACTACGCGCCCAACGGCTGGCCAGCCTCATTACGTACACCCTTTCCTTAGAAGAGTTCTACATCAACATGTATTTCCCCCAACAAGAGTCCGCCTGAAGACAGACACAGACATATTCTCGCGTATGCTCTTTTCCAACGAGAGTTCGCCTGAAGACAGGCGCGGGAAAATTTTCACAACATGCCCATTCAACGGCGAGCTTCATTACGCATCTTATACCCAACGGCTGGCGAGTTTCATTACGCGCCCTTTAAACGGCTGGCGAGCTTCATCACGCGCCCTTTCAACGGCTGGTGAACTTCATTACACACACCTACTCTGCGACAGGCGAGCCTCATTATGTATGCCATTTCAACGGCGGGCGAGCCTCCGATCGCACCTCACATAAGAAGGTATGACTCCTTCTTATGGCAGGCGAGCTTTCGTACGTAGTCTAATGGACTGTAAACGACCCTCCCCGACAGTCGACAGACTTTAAAATGTTACCGACGACAGCTCCTTGGTTCAAACCCCTTGAACCGCCTCGCGTCGCACATTGTCGACGATTTCTCATTATGAAACGAGATTTACGTGGTCCGACGACCAAACACCTAGTGTGAACGAAGATTAGAATGCAAGTCGAGAGAATATAATTGGAGGAAATTCAGCTTCGGTGTGTCATGCAATGGAGAGTCGGGATCTATGCTTTATACGAAAAAAAAAAAAAAGGAATAAAGGGATGATTTCATATCTCTCTATATGTTCTCGACACCTCCAATAGACGTCGAACATTAGGCGTCAATTAGAAGTGTCGCAACACATCTTTTGCCGTTTCTAGTACGATCCTTACAACTTGATTATGCGATTAACGAAGAATGACATTTTTTTTTGAGGTATTTGACAAAAAATCTACATTTTTAAAATATCATTTGACAGTTGCCAAAATATTTTGACTCATAGCAAGACACGGGCGTTTATATCTTTGGTTAGTGAATCTGTTAGAACTCGATCAAATCATGAATTGATTCACATGTATTGTCATTCTTATTATGGCATATTATGATAATTGTTAAAATTCATATTTATTTTTGTGTCGTAAATGTTTATGACGCATATCCTAAACACGTATTTGTTAATCCGTACCGACATATTCCAAATTTAAAAAGTATGGCAACCTTGGTATGTTCGTTGATAGGGATTGGTTATGTATAAACTAGTTTTATACCCCTGCAAATAATGCACGGGTTGTATTATCGTATTAGCAGATGTTATTGCGTTATTATTGGATAAATGAGCTATATAGATTAGAATTTAAAATATGTACTCATTATACAAAATATTTATTTTTAATACATGACTTTTTATATATGCAGTGGTGGTGGAAATAATTGACGTGGACTCACATACAATGAAAAAAATAGCAATTTATAGAGATTACACATATAATGGGTGACAATTTAATTAAAAAAAGTAGCCATAACGTTTTATTTTGTTTTCATGATTTGATAGAGTATAAAAAATTATTAACATAAAAAAAGTATTAAACTTTTGAATTTATAATATTAAGGATTTATGATTAAAAAAAATATTTTTGAAGTACAAATAATATGTAAAGGTACGTATTTCCAACTAATTATTTTAATCTAATTTTTACCAAATTACTGGTACACAACTCAACTACACTATCCATTAATATAATAATACTATTAATATTGACTATTTACAGTCCCAGTGCCCGTCTTGAACCCAAACTAAACCGAATGGTATACACTAAAAAATTAATATTAAATCCTTTACATTTTAACTCATTTGCATTGACCCATTTACCAACAACTACTCGTAACACGTACAAAATTGTACGCAGACAAATATTCAACAATCGTATAACACAAAAACTTTGGGAGACCGTTTATCACTAAGTTATTGAGAGATGATTAAAGACCACTTATATAGTACCCCTATATGTACCTTTTTGTATCCCTTTTGTTATTGATCGTACCTGAAAGGTAACTTTTGTTTGGTACTAATTCGCATACCAATCGTACATATTTTATCATATATTGTAACCATTTTTATCAATACCTCATTTTATATAAAACGTACCTATTATATTACTTTTTGTACCATTTTCCCAATAATTTATAATTAGTCTTTAAATAAATTTATTGAAAAACCGTCTCTCAGTTGACCTATAATCTAATAAAATTATAAGTAACTAAGTAAGTATCGTAGAACTCTTTGTAAGCTATATATGTATATCTATGTAGGAGTAACTAATCAATTTTTTTTAACACAATATAAATTGGTATGGAGGGAGTAATGTTGAACTTGGTCCATAAAAGCGATCTTTATTAAATTTCGTTCCTTCACCGTTAATTGATACTCATACTACTATTTTTTGTTTGGTATAACGAAAAACGCACTTAATCGCATTACAATAGAGGAGAAGGGGGAATCGAACGTGAAATCTACTGTCCACAATACTACTATAGGAATCATTAAACCATACTCCGTATTAACGTGCGTTATCATAAATCAAAAACATCAAGCCCCGCTTACCTTTAAGATCAAAACTTAATTAAATCATTATTTGAGATTTATTGTTATGTGGTAAGAGTACTTTTTTCTTCAATCTTTCGTACATTAACTAATTAAATCATGACTAATATTTGTATGCATGTTTTTGTAACTTGGATCATTTTTGTAGTTTTTCAAATATGATACAGTGTATATATATTTTCGAAAAAAACAAATATCTAATTTTTTTTAATTATACCGTTACGAATCATTTGATTTCAATTTTATTTTATTTTTTTATTACACGTAATATTTTTTCTTCAATATTTTCAATATTTTCCCAATATGTTATTTATACTTCATTTATTCTTTCTTTCTAATTTTTGAATATACTTTATTTATTTATTTTTGCGTGAAAAAAAAGATCTACTTAGAATGCTAAAGAGCATTTTATTTATTAATATAGTTTTACAAACGGCGTTTTTCAATAATTTTGAGTCTAATAATCTATTTTGATAGAACAAATTATACATGAATAATATTTTTTTTTAGCAATTTACTTTTTATGGCACGTTCTCTGTTATAATTACTCCGTATTAGCATTCCTATTTTTTTTAAAACAAAATTCGATTATTTCATTTTTTTTCTACATTTTTTTAGTTTTCATGCAAGGCAAATGTTAATGTATGGTTTTGTATAAATGTGCAATCTAAAATTAAATAAGAATTGAAGAGTAATCTAGAAAGTAATTAATTAGAAGGAAAGAATGTGGGGCCCATTTTACTTTTTTCCTTCCCTTAATCAAGGAGTCAGTCAAAATGCAAGGAATGATTGTGCTTTAGTATATAGTAGATTCTATAGAAATATCTTAGGTACACCGTTTATACGATGTCATGATACACCACACCAATAGTATACCAATTAAAAGTCCTATATTATTGTTATATTTTACTTAATAATTTTGCCCAGATTCAATATCCATATTGAAACCAAATGTACCGAGAATTATATTTGTGCATCACAAACTTACTACAGAAACAGACTGTACAAATCACAACATAGAAGACCAACTTCAGCTACATAGAACATTTTGTTCAAAAGGTCGGAATGCACTGGAATGGAATGACATATCATGGAGGAATGGATTAGAACCCCATAGATAATGATTATTGTGTGGTTTACTTAATAATTGTATGGATGGATGAATGGAGTTAGAAGTCTCACGGTAAAGGTGGGTATGGAATTTCAAGAAGTTGGGGAGGAAATAAAATTCTTCGGGATAGTAACTTTATTTCAAAATGCCCCAACCAAACACTAGCTTTGTGATGCTACATAGAGTTCAAATAATGAAGGATCTCCATAAACAAAATATAAGGAAATTAACACAAGTAAATACTCAACAAATTACTAATATTTGTGATAATTTCTAGCTTATCCATCGGCACACTCTAAAACTAATCATATAAACGTAGTAGTACTAGAATTTAAAATCTCCCTTTTCTCAACCTTAAATTTGCTACTGGTACGGGAGATAGATATTGCAATACATTTTATACTTAATTATGTAATAACATAAATAAAAATTTGTGATTCTTGGGTATCAAACACAATTCCGGAACAGCTGGGCTTTTGCATTCCTATTACTGCAAAGAAGAAAAAAGAGTTCTGCAATGTTACGTTATATTCTTAGTTATATCATTGGAGCCTGAAATAGTTATCATGGCTGAGAGAGTTATTATAAGAGAATTGCATTCTAAATTAAGCACAAGTAAAAACTAGTCATGAGTTTATTTTTACTGTCGCAAATGTGGTGATGGAGAAAATAGCTAGTCCTATGCCTATAAGACTATTACCACTTAGGCGTAGATTCGATGATCCAGTCACGCGGAACAAAATCGTTTATGGTTACAAATATTTTAAAACCATGCAGTTGTTAAAGTGAAGCAAAAGCGTCCTAATATAAGTTGGGACCTTGTTTGGACATCCAAAATAAAGCGTCATACTAACCATATGGCGTAATTCTATTAAATGAATATATAAGGCATTTATATTGATAAGAATGTGAATCTTTATAATGTTTTTGGACAGTAATAAGTCTTGGTTATCACGGACTACCCATGGACATAAAACTCGACAGTTAATCGTGCTTTGTTGGGAGTCATCTTAGGAAAGGTGACCCCCTAGGGAGATTATCTTGATGCGCATGAGTGTGGACAAAATACGCTGAAAAAGACCCGTATTGATATGTGGGCCATGCACGCATCCTGACGAGCTACTCAAGTGACTGCTCTCGACCCAGGGTATGAGCCGAGGTGTTAGAATAGTTATAGGTACATATCATGTTTACTTCATTTATTTATTATCTTTGTATCACTAATGTAACAGGTACAAATTGTGTATATTGGAGATACATTAAATGTAAATTATAGGTACATATAATACTTACTATAGGTACATAAGATTTTTTGTTCAATTTTTGTTACATACACTTAACTAACTCAGCATCTACATTGATTTTATATACGAATTACATTGAATATAAGCTATATATACATTAAATAGTGGGGAGGGTAGCTTAGCAATGTGGTTGTAAACTTGTGACGGGTATATCCGTCACAAGGGAGACTTACTGTATATCTTTGGCTAGCAAAAGTGTGTTAGACATCCATTTGTTGTTTACTAAATTCTGATAATTTCTACATATTAATGTGTAGGCAACGCCGTGGAGTGCTTTATATAAGTTCATCAACTAGTTTTGTGTTTTATATCTCAATATCGAGAGACTTCTACACTTACAGGATATTTAGGGAATGGTTTTTGTCGTGAAGCTCAGAAACTGGTCAGACATTAACATACTGTGAAAAATAATTTACTCGTATAATAAAATGAACTACTAATATTTAGAACAAGAAAAAAGACATTAACATACTGTGAAAAATAACTTACTCGTATAGTAAATTGAACTACTAATATTTACAACGGGAAAAAGAAAGTGGAAAAGAAAAGGAAAAACAATGAACTAAGACATTTACCTTTTATATGTGAAGTCTCACGGTACGTAATCTTTTGTAAAACTATCTCATATAAGAATTGGTGATATTATAGGTCTAGTCATTCAATTCTAGTATTTGATTGTGAGTCTTCATGCAGAAGTGTCTAAGGCCGTGTTCGAGAAACAGGGCCTCATTTTGGACATAGAATTTAAAAACTTTTTTGATGGTCAATCCAAATCTTAAAGTATAGTACACTAATTCATTAATATTATGGGCCTCATTTTGTCATGGAGTACAGGGCCTCCATATATTTCAAGACCTTATTAACTCCATGTAAACCATAGCATGGTACCATACTACCATGTAATTAAATGTGCTTATATTCATGTTAGAATGTGACTAATATACTTCTAATAGTGAGTTGATTATAACAACACTAAATCAATTTTTTTATGTACTATGTAGTCTTTGTGTTTTCAGATGGCAAATCCTGAAAGTAGTAATTCTTTTTTTTTCACAATAGAGGGGCAAAGCCACGAAAAAAACGAAGTAAGAAGTGATGATACGAGGGGTGGCAACCACGTGGATGTCCTCCAAAAGAATGACTCTAAGATTAGGGAGAAGGGTGTTCGCAATGGATGGAGAATTAACGCCTTGATTAGCCACCAATTACTTGGCTTATTGGCCTCCCTGAATATATGTTCGATTTTAACAATCCAATCCTCATTCTTGATACGCTCCTTGCACCTTGTCCTATATAGTTTGATCTTGCTGCCTAGTTAATTGATCTTTTTTAATAACTCGACACATGGAGCATTTTTCATGTGCACAATAAGATTTTTCAGACGGGGCTCCTTGGCATTTTCTAATCCCGTAAGAAGAGCAAGTAATTATGCTCACATAGATGTACAAATTGCATACGAGTGGTAGAAGGCTGAAATGAAATCACCCGCCTCATCTGTAAATATACCCCCACATCCGGCCGGTCCTGGATTAACTTTTGTTGCTCCATCTATGAGTTGGAACGAGAATGGGAATAAATAAGGAGAATTTATCGAAAGCTTGCTTTGATGATTAAAATTATTGGCGAAGAAACTGATATGGGCAGATCGGATTCTCATCACTTTGACCGAATACAATATTATTTCTCCATTTCCAAATCCACCAACTAGTGATAGCAAATTTCATAGACCAATCCGATGACATCGAAAGGAAATTGTTACTAGCATAACTCGATATCCATTATTCCATGAATGGAACCGAGACGAAGAGGCAAGTGGATAGAGTTTCGTTTACGTGCTGCCAAGTAGCTCGTGAGACAATGCAAAAACGTAGCATTTTGTCCTCCTCTAGAAGAGATCAAGGGCACATAGGGTCATCCGACAATCAGCGAATGACCTTATTAACGATACACGTAAGTTTCCCATCACCTACGAGCTGTATAAATATTCGAATTCGTTGTTGAACCCGGTAATCTTCAAGTATGATTCCATTTAATGGGATGAGTTTTATCTTTGGTGTCGATGCCTCTAATAATGCCAAGGGCATACTTCAGCGAGAATTAACTGTGTAGTGTCGTTCCAGTTTAAAGAGTCCTCGAGGTCACGATTGTGCGATAATGAATACGCTGAGATTTTTAGCAGTTCTTCTTTCGGCAAGAAATTAGCAAAATTAACCCACTTCTTACCTGATACTTCAACCCACATGTCGCTTTTAGTAGAGTCTCATAAGGATTCGGGAATATAAATGACAGGTTTGTCGGATAAACACCCTCCTTGGACAAATGAATGGTCCAAAATACGTGTACGCCTCTCTTTCTTAGTGCAAGGTAAGTCCGTATGTAATTATCTTAGCTTGTGATTAGATACGTGCCCAGAGATTTGACATATTTTTCTTGGGGTTGAACATGTCTACATCACATCTATTGTTACATATTTCGCTCTAAGAACCCGAGCCCATAAGCTATTTTGTTTGGATAGAACTCTCCATCCTAATTTAGTTTGGAAGGCAGCGTTAGCATGAAAAGCCAAGACAATTCCGAGTCCCCGGCCTCTTTTGGCCGTTGTATAGTTTTCTAAGAAAGGAGATGGACCTTAATTTTCTAATCATTTGAGCCCCACAAAAATTTACGAGCATTTTTTTTAAAGTATTCGCACACTTTTTTGGGAATTTTGGCCATGTGCATCGAATAATTAGCTGGTGTGGAAAGAGACGATTAAACCAATATAGATCGTCCAGCTAATGACAAATGTTTAATCGACCATCCTAGAACGTTTTTGTTGAATTTCGCTTTTAGCTTCGCAAATGTCGATCGACTAACCCGTCCATGGATTGTTGACATGCCTGTTGACATAACCAAGTCCAAAGTTTTCTCAAAATCCATGAAGCTGGAAACACTAGCATGAAAAGTTTTCTCAAAATCCATGGCGCTGGAAACACTAGCATGGGCTTGTTCATCGACATTATTCGAGAAGAAGATGCGTAACTTTGACGGCCTCACCTTCACTTCATAGTAATGACAAAAATTATGAGTAACATTATTAATCACAATGGCGTGATCAATAGAAGCATCGGCATAGAGAACCATGTCGTAAGCGAAGAAATGGTTCGCTACCTTTGGTCTAATCTATATAGACGCCACTTCTCATCTACTATAACCTCAATATCACGAGCCAATTGGAGCTTTTATAGACACATGATGAAACAATACGAGGATAAGGGATTACCTTGCCTTACGCCTCGAGTAAGTTTAAGTTGAGGAGTTGGTTCGTCAATCCAAAGAATTCTCATACGTGATGATATGACGCATAACATAATCGTATGACCAATAAGACCTCCTGGGTTTATGTCTTCGAGAGTCTGAGGCTATGATGTCCTACTTGAGACGATCCTATGCTTTTTCGAGATCAATTTTAATTGCCATATAGCCTTTCTTTCCTTTTTTTTATTTCCTTCTCAGGGTATGCATTGCTTCTTGGAATATAAAATTTTTATCGGTAATCTGAAGCCCCGGAACAAACCGACTTTCGTTCTCTGAAATCAGTAGAGGCAAGACTTTTTTTATACGATTAGCTAGATTTTTGCTTACTATTTTATACGCCACGTTACAAAGGCTGATAGGGCGGAATTGGGTTATATACTCTGGTCCAATGACTTTTGGAATAAAAACGATATGCTTGTCGTTAAAACCTTCGAGAAACCCTTTACCCTCCAAAGTGCGGATAACAGTGTCACATACCGAGTCTTTTACGGTCACATAGTTATGAGATGATAGAGGTACCACATTAACAAATATGATCTCTTTTCCAGTAAATCAAAACCGCTCCGTTAAAACTTATTGCATTAACTCGATTATGTCCATCGTATCCAATAATATTCTGAATTTAAAAGCCATGATGTCCTCCCATATGAGTCTCAACGGGGGAAAGCCCTAGCACTGAGGTTTTATAATATTTTACGATATATTTTAAGGCCGCTAACTTATTCTTACTAGCGGGCCCTTGGATATTCAACACCATACAAGTAATGTGTGGTAAATTTAGCGAAATACTGACAATTTTATCCGACATAAGAATAAGCAGAATGGGTAAAGACGTTTGATAAAAACGACTAACTAATGATAAAACGTCACTGACATTCCATGGAAGTGCCATCCTCGACCGACAGCTACGAGAGCTTTGAGGTCTCCAGCGGTTCTAGCTCGAATGACAGGCACATACTCGGAGACTCTATAATATCCCCCTTATATAAGATACGTCCATTTGCATCCAATTTGACGTCGTGAATCAATAAGATAGAGGAACACTCTTCAACCAAGGATGATCGATCGATGCCGTCAAGACTCAAAGAGCGACATCGATCTGCCAATTTGTATTGTGTCATTGTTAGACCTATTTTATAGTTTTGATAATGACATGTATATACTTGATAATGTGCTTTAATTGATATATCATATGAATGTAATTGTGTGCTTTAGTCTTATCATAGCTAACAACAATTACAAGAAAGGAGATCAAAGTTATAGGAGCTTAAGGCATAACTTAGGAGATGAAATATATGGATGACAACAATGTATGGGACTTAGTAGTGTTGCCTGAGGGTTCTAAGGCCGTTGGGTCGAAATGGGTCTATAAGACCAAAAGGGACTCTAAAGGTAACATTGAAAGGTATAAGGCTCGACTTGTTGCCAAAGGTTTCACTCAGAAGGATGGTGTTGACTACAAAGAAACTTTCTCTCCGGTATCAAAGAAATATTCTTTAAGAACTGTTTTGGCTTTGGTAGCTCATTATGATTCTTGAGCTTCACCAAATGGATGTAAAGACCGCCTTTCTAAACGGTGAGCTTGAGGAAGAAGTATATATGGACCAACCTGAGGGATTTGCATCCCCGGGCAATGAAGATAAGGTGTGTAGGTGAGAAAGTCGATATATGGGCTAAAACAAGCTTCCAGACAATGGTATTTAAAGTTTAATGATACCATCACGTCATATGGGTTCGTAGAGATTACCGTCGATCGGTGTATCTACATTAAGATCAGTGGGAGTAGATTTGTTATTTTAATCCTATATGTTGATGATATTTTGCTTGCTGCGAATGATCTAGGCATGTTGCATGATGTAAAGAAATATCTATCTAAGAACTTTGAAATGAAAGATATGGGTGAGGCATCCTATGTGATCGGAATTGAAATTGTCCGTGATAGATCACAAGGATTGTTAGGGTTGTCTCAGAAAGCTTATGATATAGAATGAATGAATGCTCTGCAGGGATAGTTCCTATACAGAAAGGGGACAAATTTAGTAAAATGCAATGTCTCCGTAATGAACTGAAACGAAAAGAAATGGAGAGAATTCCGTATGCATCTGTGGTTGGGAGTTTGAACTATGTTCAGACATGTACTCGACCAGATATCAGCTTTGCTGTTGGAATGTTGGGTCGGTATCAAAGTAATCCCGGAATGGATCACTGGAAAGCTGTGAAAAAAATCCTTAGGTACTTACAAGGCACTAAGGAGCTCATACTTACATATAAAAGATCTGATCACCTTGAGGTGATTGGTTATTCAGATTCAGTTTATGCCGGATGTGTTGATAGTAGAAAATCAACATTTGGCTACTTGTTCCTTTTAGCTGAAGGGGCAGTATCTACTTCTACTATGGAAGCCGAATTTGTGGCATGCTTTGAGGCCACTGTTCATGCATTGTGGTTACGAAACTTTATCTCGGGACTTGGGATCATCGATAGTATAGCCAAGCCGCTGAGAATTTATTGTGATAATTCTGCAGCCGTCTTCTTCTCTAAAAACGATAAATACTCCAAGGGTGCTAAGCACATGGAATTAAAGTTCTTATCGGTCAAGGAGGAGGTACAGAAGAAAAGAGTGTCATTTGAGCATATAAGAACCGATAAGATGGTAGCAGATCCATTAACTAAGGGATTACCACCCAAGGCGTTCATTGGCCATGTAGAACGCTTGGGTGTTGTATCAAAGGCCTTGTTTGTTGTAAAGTTAATGTGCTTGTAATGGTTGTGACATTTAGAATTCACTTAAAGTATTGTTTCTTTTATAACAGACGTATTAATCATTATAGTATATGTATACATTACAGTTATTAGATTACATGTGACTAATTGTGAGAATTAATGTCCTTCTCAAATTAAAAGTGTCTTAGATTTGGAATTGATTTGTGATACATGGAAGGAATCATGTCGATTAATAAATGACGTGTGACCGCCATGATCCAATTAGTTCTAATTCGATTAAGGATATAAAAGTTAGTGAACTTAACATAAATGTTTGAATTAAAGTTATTGAACCATCAAGTCAACACAAAGGCCAAGTGGGAGAATGTTAGAATATTTAATTATATTCAAGTGGCCTATGTGTTTCGGATTTAAATAATAGTTACGTTCATATTAAATATTACGGCTTTAATATAAAGATGACACCGTGATGGATCGGTCTCAATTAAAGTAATTAAAGTCCGGGAATCATTATTCCCTCTTACCTTACCCTATTATAAATCGTCTTTCACGAAAAGGTACGAACGGGTTTGATTGTGAAAAGGTACGACCCATCATTATATATTTACATGATGGGATACTGTAAGGAACAACAATATCAAACATATTTATCTTCAAAGAAACAGAGTACGTACAAAAGAAAAGAAAAGTGAAAGGCAGTTTCTTTCTCCATCATCAAAGGAACATAAAGGAAAGGGTTAAGGAAGATAATCAATCTTCTATACTTCTTATTATTGTATTAAGTGCAACTGTAAGACATGGATCAAGGTTAGTCCTTTATTCCGTCTCATTATATTATTAGGGTTGAATTAATTCAAGTCTATATTGATTCTTGAGACTGATTTCATTAGAAGATTTCTGTGAGACAGAGTCATACGAACTTCAGGTATAACTTCAGAAGCTCCTATGCAAAGTTATAGCTACCTTGGTTATAACTTTAAAGAAACAGTTCAAGAAAGATCTACCTCAAATAACACAAGACTCAAGATGGAGGGTCTTTGTGATCACGATGAAGAGATGATCTGTATACTGAAGATCTTTGTGAAGATTAGATAGTATAGGTCGTCATTCGGTAACTATTCCATTAGAGTGATTTTAAGTTTGTAAAGTTATGACTCGCTTATAACTTTACATACTAAAGTTCAAAGTTATAGCTTTAACCTATAACTTTGGATGATAAATGTTGATGCATGATTTTGGAAATAAATATTTTAAAATGTTTTCAAAGAGAGAAAGAGTATTTTTATATTTATCAAAAGTTTTAATAGATGGTGTATTTATGAGATTCTATTGGTTAGTAATACAACTTATTAGTTGTCATGCTATCTAGGGTTTCTAATATATTCTATCTCAATTTGTTGTTAACGTAATAAGCCCACCTAGTGATTGTGCCACCTAGGGTTTTGTGAAACCTAGGGACTATGCCTCCTAGGGTTGCGTGGTCTTAGGGTTATGTGTGAAGACGATTTCGGCCACTATAGGCACGTTTCCTTGTTTACCTTAACCTAGGATTCTAATAATATATTTACAACAATATTTTGAGATATTAAAGATAAATATCTTTCTAAAAGATAAAGCAATAATATTTTGAGATATTAAAGATAAAAATCTTTCTTAAAGATAAAGCTAGGGTTTTAGATTTTATATCTCCTATGCTTCTATTATAAATACTTCTTCCATCTTAATCATTCACAACGACTTTTACAGATACAATTGGGAGAATTTTACAAATTGTTTTTAAACAAACTTTGAGCAAAATATTTATTATTTTTATTGTTTGTTTTTACGGAAAAGTCGTGCATCAATTATTATCAATCGCTTGCATGAAATACGTTATTGGATAATAGTACATCACATAATCTTACTTATTCTTTGACGAGAATCCTTGTGAGTTATATTGTACTTTCTTATTAACGTAAGATAGTATAGAGTATTTAGTGATACTCACCTTGAGATATAATCATAGTTGATTATACGTGTCGGTTGAAAATTTTTGTAATCCGGGGAAAGTTAGTAAAGATTATTAATCGAGAATAGTGGACGTTGGTTTCGACTTGTGAAACTGAACCACTTCAAAAATCACGTGTGTCTTTCTTTCCTTTTTGTTATTTCGTTACTTGCATTTACTTTGATTAATTAATTAGTTGATTTTAATCTATAGAATCAAATTATTAATTACATATCATATAAATCGAAAAAGTGGGGCTAGTTTTTAATACTCAATTCACTCCCCCCCCCCCCTCTTTCATATTCGATCAATAGACTCTACAGTCATCATTTCTCACTTGAGTCTTGGATTGAACAAACTTAATTCTTTCTTGTGATGATGGAGTTCTTGTTGTATATTGTGGTTGGGGCTGTTGTATTATTGGACTTGGGAAATTGGAAATATTACGAAGAGTATTAGAGTTGGATTGGTATTTGGAAATATTTTTTCTATGGTATGATTTTTTGGTAGGTATTTTGATTGAGGGAGTTACTTTAGGAATATATTTGATAACTTGAGTGGTCTTAGGGATATTCAGATTGTTTATTATGGGGAATTTTTTTGAATTTGAGGAACTTGGAATCCTGGAGCTAGAATTAGACTGAATAGTGTCCTTATCGGAGAGGCTAATAATATTGAATATGGATCAGGAATCTGTTTCGATATTTGTTTTCCAAATTTTGATATATTCGTGTTATTAACTGTACCTAAATTTAAATTTATATTCTGAGCGTCAAACATATCGACTCGAAGTGGCAATTTACGCCTTGGCGGTTTTTTTTACCATCATCCAATCCCCGAACAGTTCATTCTCCTCCGGATGCAATTTGATGTTATTATCCTTCTGACCTGTGTTGTCATCGATCTTGACATTGGCTTGTATTACTTCCATAGCACATGCGTCATTGATTTCATTTCGTGGGATCTCATCGATCTTGTTGACGCACTAAACAACTTTTGACTAATTTTCTCGCACTTGCAACAGATTGATTTTAACCCTTCACATTGAATATAATAGATTATTCCATTAATCCGAACATGGATAGAAGTGGTTGAGACAAGTCAATTGACACTCATTCAAGTAAATTGACCTCGTCTAAGCGGTATTTTTATCAATCCCAACCACCTGGCCTATTTTCGAACCCACTCGTTTAGAAACATTTCATTGAAATAGTCCACTGGTAAATTGGGAATCGAACAAAGGTCGTGATACATTTAATTTTGTGTTCCGCGGGGAAGAAATTTGGTGCGTTAGTTTTCCCTTAATTGACCATTTAGCGTTTAATTTTCACATGAGCGAGAGACACACTATTTGTTTTGTCAAAAATTTTAATAATTAGGGCGTGTCTACGGGGCTTGCGTAGATGACACTTTTCTTCTTTACTACATAATAGAATTTTTGGGAAATAAATTGCGTCGAAGGTTCTCGCGGAACAATATCAGATTTAGATTACTACTTTCTCTTTAGAGAGTTGAGTTTTCTTAGTTAATGGGGTGTTGTAATTCAATCGAGTTGTAGGTGGGACTAGTAGAGTTTAAGAAATCACTTTAATGATCTTTTTTGCATTTAATTTTTTAGGTAGAGGCGGAAACAAATCCAAAGGAATGATTGGTATAGACTTGGGAATCTGGATGTTATCATGGTGAATAGAATTTCCGGCAAAAAATCGGGGTCGATGTCTTGCATTTGGTGGTTTTTTTTATTTTCGAGAGAGTTTCTAATTGTTTTTTGGTTCAAAATTAGCCTATTATGTCGTGGGTGAGAATCGAACTGCCAACTTCATTGTTAGGATAAGAGTGTTCTTGCCACTTGAGCTAACTTTTATTCTCGAGCTTCTACTTGTTTTTGAAAGTGGTAGTTAACAACCTTATATTTGCACAACGTTGAAATTAGGCCATTAGATTTCATTTGTAGTAGTCAACCCCATAAATTTAGTCTAATGTGAAATTCAACCTCAATGATTAATTATTCATGATTATTTTCCGAAATCATTTCTTAATCCAATTAATCACATATAAGAAGTACAATTTTTAAAACCTCAAAACTATTGAGCATGTCTAAAATATTTCACAATTCTTAGATAATTTTATTATATATGTATGAATATTTCAGGACTTTATTATGTTTTTATTTAGTTTATCATATACGAATGTAAAATTATTCTTTATTTAGATTAATAATTAATTATATATAAATTAATAAAGTTAAAATATGTATTTTATTTATGTGTTATGAGCCTTATAATATCAATATAAAATTAATTTTTGATTTAAATTTCGCTTTTTGTTAAAGTTAAGGGGAGAAGAAAATTTAAGGGGCCAAATTTCAACATTGAATAAGTTAAAGGGTAATTGCCATTATCATGGTATTAAAATACACCCACCGACTTTACTTCCATAGTTTCATCATATCAACCATAGTTGTTTTTATAAGGTAAAGAAACTAGATTGATTGAAATCAATCTCTAAAATCCTTGCAAATGAGAAAGGTAACAAAAAAAAGTAATAACTTTCATATTGCCTGGAATCAAGCATAATAAAAGGCATCAAAGAGGAAACTCATAAAAGGAATGTCACTTTAATGCCCCAACAAAAAATTAAAAAATACTATAAATTAAATAAATAAAACTTGAGACATAGTATTCCAAAATTGTAAGTGCAAATATTCTCAAGGGTAAACAAAGAGACCCAACTATAATCACAAATTCAGTTCAGTAGAATATTTAAAAATTCAAAAAAAAAAAGCGCCAACCACATATATCATATGCTTCATTTATATCATCAAGAATGATTTAGGGGGATATATAGTTCAACCGAGGAAAAGGGAAATAAAGTAGATTACCCCAAAAGTTCACTTTTGTTTGTTTATTGATTGAAGGGAAAAAAATAATAAAAGAATATAAGACTAACCACCTCATTAATCCCTACACCACCATCAACCACCACCAACTTTCCACATCCGCCTACCCTTACTCCCCTTAACCCAGAGCAAGCAACATACTCTCTGACATCTTTGCATGGCCACAACTTACAATCTTACATGCCTTCTGTCCAGCCGACGAAACCCCATAAACACCAACCAAAAACCCCTCTCCACGTTTGAAATCCCCTTCCCCGCCCTCGAAAACAACAGATCTTTGGTGCTTTCGAGGGTAAGGGAGGAGATTTCGGGTAGGGGTAAGGGTTTAAGTTGGTGTTTATAGGGTTTGGGTGGATTTTGTTTAGAGTATGTGGTAGCAGGTGGCTGTTAATGTAATAACCGGCCTTTTAGGGACCGTTGACCAACCCTTGACCTCGTAGAGTTGTCTATATAACTATATTGGTAGACATCGTACTCTTGAGCAGAGAGTACTTGACCTAGTAGTCCGTAATCATTCGAGTGCTGATGAAACTCGACCAAGTACCCTTTTTACTCGGTCGAGTGTGACGGATTCAGATCGTGTTAAATAAATATCGAAGGTAGCAACATTAATCATTTTTTTTTTCTAATCTCTCTCTCGCCTTCCCTCTAAACCTAAATCTAATCTTCTCATATTTCCCAAACCTTATCACCAAATGAGTCTAGCACCTTAGGAACCGCCGTGGGAGCGTAACGGCAGGCGGGGCCATCTTATCATAGAGGATGGTATCACTCTCATAGTTGTTGTTGACACTAGCGACCATAGATATGATAGAGATTGTAATATTTCTTGTAGGTTCGAATGGAGGAGTTTGAATGCTTGTACGTGTATATATGTGTGCATCGAATGGTGATTGTGTGCAAGCACGCTAAATGTAGGGTTTTCCTACTCGGTACTTTTGTATGTTGATCAATGTTAATAAGATTGTTGATTGTGTTGGCTTGATTATTGTTGTGGTTGACAATGTATCTTGGTGATGTGTGATTGTTGTTGAGGATGGTGATGGTGGGGTGGAGTTGTGTGGTTTCTTGATTATTATTTTGGTGATCCGCCAGGAGACGGATCACACCCCGAGTTTTCCTCTCGTGGCTCTTACGCCACGAGGGGGATTTGCACATTACTGTTCCGGGACTCTCGCTGCGGTGAGAGAGAATTTCAATGTCCAGTGTTGATTCTGACATCAATAGGTGGAACAGCGGTCGGATCTGCACAGAGGTTACCGTGGTGGTGGTAGCTCAGTTACTGATGTTTGATGACATTGTTGGCGGTGGGTTAATTGAAAATGGTGTCTGATCTGTATCCGTTAATTTACTTGCATTTGTAGTGACCCCTTGTTGTTGTAAAATGTGGTGATCCATTGGGGGATGGGGAACAAATTGTTCAACAAGTTATGTTCGTGATGAGTTGGGGATAGCTGGGATGCGACGAGTCAGAGACCACGCTTACTTATACTGAGTCTAGTATCATAAGACGAGTCTATTGTATTAAGTTTTGATTTGAATTGTTGTAATAAAGAATGCGTATGATTTATGTATAATAAGTATGTTTCGTTATTGTTTATGTGATGTACATTTCCTCGGGCAACCGAGATGGTAGCGCCCTTAATTGCTAAGGAAGGTCTTGCTAAAGGCTCCTTGAGAAATGGGGGTGTTAAAGTTGATGTCACAGACCACAGTTGTCGGGCCGTCGGGTGTAACAACGGTCGTTGGCTAGTGGTGGTAATTCGGTAGTGTGTGCGGCTGGTGGTTGTGATGGCTGGTAGTAGGTGGTCGGTGGTGGTTAAGGTTAATGAGGAGTAAGAGAATGGGTTACCCTAGGGGGTCGGGGAATGGAAGTAGTGGGCTTTGGGAGTATCACAATGAAGGAAAAGGGGAAAGGGAATGAGAACATAGGTAAAACAAACAACTACTACAAAGGGTATTGCGAAGTTTGATTTCTTTTGTCTTTCCTTTAGACCCCTCATCAAACGCCATAGGTACAAATTAGAGGTGGCAAAATGGGTCAATCGGGTCGGGTTTAGATCGAGTCAGTTTGGATTGGGTCTTTTCGAGTCTGACATATATTTCAGATCGGGTATGGTGATCTCAGGTTTCGGGTCGATTTCGGGTGACCGGTTTTCTGGTCACATTGGTTCGGGTCACTTTCGAGTATGGTCATTTTGGGTCGGGTTGTTTTCGGATCAATGGCTAAAGTACTTTTGGCACATTTTGGGTCTTTTTAAGTTAATTTAAATCATTTTGATTTGGGTTATTTATGGGTTGGGTCTTTTCAGAATGGGTCATCTCGGGTCGGATCAACATTGGGTCAACTAAGGCTTAGGTCGGGTCTGAGTCGGGTTGGGTCAATTTGGGGTTCGGGTCATTTTCGGGTAAAAAGGTTTGAGTCACTTTCGGGTTTTGGGTTAGCCTTTTCGTGTCGGGTCATTCGGGTTTGACCCATTTTGCCAAGTCTAGGTACAATCAACTTGAAGATAGACTCTTGAAATATCGCTCTTAAGTGTCTTAACTATTTTATTTAAACTTTTTAAATTAAGACATATGACTAAAATAAGTTCTCATAAGTTAAAATGAAAAGTAAATTAAAGTGGGGTTTTTAAGAGGGAGAAAATTAAGGAAGAAAAATGAATTTTTTTCAATTAAATGACAATCTTGGAGATGGAAAAGATTGTTGTGAAGAAAAGGAATTGGAGGTGAGAGTGTAAGACGAAAGGCTAGGAAAGGATAAGGAAAAATTCGAGGTTTGTTTCGAATTCCTAAGAAACTGAGAGTCTTTCTCTCATAGTTTCTATCTCAAGACCCTTTGTTAGGGGACAATGATACGGCGACACTCGGTGTCGTCGATTCTCAGCAACACTCTTTTAAATATTTTTGTGTAGGTCCGTCATTTTAGTGGTTCGTTACATATAGGTAATAGGTATCTACCTTTAGTGCATTTTAGTGGTTCATTTGAGCTTTAAGGACGGTTTTTGACCGTTCTCTTTGTCTGTTTTTGTAGTAGTATATATATACATGTGAGAGGGCGTGTCATTATTTCATATTTCTTTGTTACGTTGCTTTTGTGCACTTCAGCTCATATCAACCCTAGTTACGATAACATTACGTGTAATAGGTTGCTAGAAAATAATCAAAAATGAACTTATGAACAAAGCAATACAAATTATATTTATTATACGGAGTACATGCTTACATAGTTACATGTATGGAAGATGGTACGGAAAAGTTATGTACGTCAATAATGGTTTAATGAATAATTAGTAAATCTTTAATGTATACAGCAGGTGAAATAAGAGCAAGAATAACAAAGCATAAAATTACAGAATTGATCATGTCATTACCATTTTTATTAATGTCACAATTATTATAAGGTAAGTCTATGAACATGTACTATTCACCGTCTTACAAACAAGAGTGGCGTTAGTAATTTTGGATTGGCATTATGCCATCCCTAAAATTATGTGATTGCTTTCATATAGTTTTTGTCCAAGACAATTGTAATTGGTGGGGCAAAAAATCTATTTTTTTTTTTTTGATAGATGTAAAGGAAATGGGGCAAAAAATCTTGAAGTATCTTAAAACAGTAGGTCTTGCTTGCGACGGATCGGATCTTGCGACAGGGTATTTTGTGAGAGGAAATGGGTAGAGGGGACAAGGTGGGCACCCCCCATGTGCTTCTCCACTTACCCTTGATGGGTATTTTGTGAGAGAATATGGTATCCGTCTTAAGCTTGCGACGGATAGTGTCCGTCACAAATGAGAATTTGTGATCTTAAAAAGGCCAAATACCTAGTGGAAGAAAACAAAATCACGGACAGATTGTAGAGATGCTAGAAAAAACCAAGCCAAAATAAGAATTGTTTAGAATTGTAATTATTTGGAATTGTAATTACTCATTTGATCTAGTAAATTGTTTAGAGTTTATGTTTATTTTATTTTGTCGAGGAAAATAAAAGTAAATGTAAACTATTTACTGGGAATGAGGGAATATACGTAATATAATATAATCCTCTGTATGCTATAAGAATCGGAAAACAGTTATCCGCCTTTAACACTTTTCTCATTTTGATACAATCTCTTATTTTTTTCCCTATTTTAATATAATCCTTATGTAAGTTTTGCCTTATAAAATCAATATCATTTGTAAAATAATACTATCATTAAGATATGCTCCATCCGGTCAGTTGTTGTCCTTTCGTTTTGGTATAAAAACAATGAGAGAGTGGGGGACCATTTGTGATTACACCTAGTGGATGACAAGTGAACAATAGTCTCATTAGGTTATCAAATTACTTATAGCATACCTTCTTAATTCTTAATAAATAATATAAAAAGTACAACAATTCACTGAGACGCCCGAAAAAAAAATATGACAACAATTGACCGGGATGGGGAGTACTTTTCAAGTGATTATTTAAATCACGTTATTAATTTTGTTGTTTTATTGTTATTTTTATCCTCAAATCAAAATACAATAATAAGAAACATTAAAAATAATAAATTGTCAATTTACAATGCAATCTATAAATAATACAGAGTATACTAAAAAGTAAAATTTTGTTTACACAGTGCACTTCACGGATCTATACTAGTATGTAAATATTCCTTTTAGGATATACGGAGTAGTATTTTGTACGGTACTCCGTATTTATTTGTTTAGGTTTCCTAATTTAGTGGATTGCCAATTATATTGAAATTGTACTCATATAAATATATTATTCATATTAATGATAATGCAAGTGCTTACATTCATCTAAAACCATTTCATACCACTAAATTTATTAATGTCCTATTTTACGAATGAGTCATTGTTATGTTAATTTGTCATTCAATTTAATAACGTTATGTAAACTATTCAACATCACAAATTCTTACGGATACCATATTCTCTCACAAAATACCCATCAAGGGTGAGTGGAGAGCACATGGGGGGAGCCCACCTTGTCCCCTCTACCCATTTCCTCTCACAAAATACCCGTTGTAAGATCCGACCCGTCTTAAGCAAGACCTACTGATTCAACATATAGGGATGCAAAGCATCGTAAAGATCTATCAGAATAATTCTTTTTTGGTGAACAGACCTACAAGAATATGATAATTTGTGAGATGCTTCACTAGATTTATGGCAGTAGACACTGATGATGTTAGGGTCTTAGGGAGAGCTAATAAGAGCGGTTTTCTTCCCCTAAACAATTTACGCAAATTCTTATTTAAGACGGAGGTATCCGTCTTAAGCTTAAGACGGATATCATATTCTCTCACAAAATACCCATCAAGGGTGAGTGGAGAGCAATTTAAAATACTTGTTCCATTAAAAATTTTTGAATTGTTCGATTTAAGACAAATCAATAATGCTATGCCATAATAAAAAGGATTAGCTCAGTTTGGGTTCGATTTTCACCCACAATATAGTGCGATTATTTGAAAAAAAAAAAAAAAAAAAAAGATAATGGCATGCCATAAGAAAAGGTAGATAACAAATCTCTTTTCTTTTTTCTTTAAGGCATAGCATTATTGTTTTGTTTGAGTTGAAAATTTTAGACCCCCAACAAAAACTCCAAATTCAGCACTTGTTATGGAATAAATGTCCGTATTCGATTATGTATATCTGTTAGACTTGAATCCACCTATGTGGTTGACAGTTAACTAACGTAGCCAGAAACAAAGGACACTTTGACCATAAATGTAAGTTGACAATATATGACATACAAGTAATGGTAAGCTGACAAAACTCTATATCGTTTTCTCTACACATATATAGAAGTACTATTTTAGGTGATTTTAGGGTTGTTAGATAAGTTCTTGATTGAGCATGTTCGTGATAGGATTAATTAAATGGACAACGCGCCCACTCTCCAACCTAGAGGTTTACATACCTAGATATATAGTTTTGTCTTTTGAATAATATTATTGATCAACTAATCGGTCCTTTTTAATATAGAACGAATTCAAAATTACTTCCTCCGTTTCAATAGGTAGTTATTAATTTATTTATTTTTGTGAAATTTTAAAATAAAGATAATTATTGATCGGAACGGGAGTTCATCAGAGTGTGGTTAAAGTATTGGATCAACAATTATAAGCACCACCAAATCCATTTTAAACTGATTAATAAGTAGTTTCAATACATATTCATAGAGTTACCTAGTGAATTAGTGATCCATGTCAACTATATATATATACTTCCTCAGTTCCTCCATTCAACTCCACTCTACCAAAAAAATATTTCACATTTGCCGAGACGTGTTTTACACGGTAAATATCGTTAACTACGTGTTTGCAAAAATTATAAAAGTTAGATATTAATAATGTACTCGTAAAGACGAATCAAACAAGATCACACATGAATATATTTTTTACTTATATATTGAGAGAAAATTGCAATTATATGATCGCTTGTGAATAGTGTACAAAAAAGAAAGTGGTAGAGCGGAGTTGAATGGAGGAAGTATATATCTCAAGATTCTTGAATTCATGATAATAGATGCTCTAACACACGCACACACAAAAAATCTCAATTTATTAATTGTCATTCAATGACACTTGATTCATACAAACAAAGCAAACTATGTAAAGAAAAGGAATGCAAAGAGGAGAATACCTAGTAGTATTAGCAAACCTTAGCTTGGCCAGCAAGCTAAGAAAACCTCATCATCATAGAAGATCCATGAGGAGGAATAGAACCATCATAATAAATCTCACCACCACCGCCACCAGCACTTCCGCTAGCACCACCGCTACCGCTACCGCTACCGCCATCGCCATCGCCGCCTCGACCACCACTACCTTTCTTTTTCTTCTTATAAGGAATCCCCCTAGCCTTAGCCTGGCACTCCCTAACCTCTCTCAAGTAGACCCGAATTGCTGTCCCAGCAAAAGGGTTAGTCTCAGGGGATCCACCATTCTCCTCATAAGCGGCCCGAAGGCGGCCAATGAGTGCGTCAAGGCTACCCCATGCCTGCCTAAGAGGACAAGCACATGGCGCAGGTGGCTCAGGCTGCCCATAAAACATGCACCCATGTAGGTGCACTTTCGTCTTCCCAAACTGGTCCAAGTAACGTAGGAAGGTCAATACATGGTTTGTTGTGCAGTGGGATAGTGGCACTGGTGGGTGTTGGTTTTTTAGGTATTGTCCAAATGTGTTCCAGTCCCTTCTCTTTTGGGATTCATACCTACTTGGTGTTGCTGATGAAGATGACTGTGTTGGAGATGCGTATGATTGTTCGTAATTGTTATGTGGTGAAGACGATGAGGATGATCCTTCCATTGTTTACTATGATCAAAACAACATTGAGTTTTTTTGGGATAATAATGGAGTTTCTTATAAGTTAATTTTTGCAATGGCGGACCGAGAGAGGGTGGTGGGGTCGTTAAATTACCCACCTTTCTAGGGTAAGTACGTACTAATAATAATGTAAAATTGATTATTGCATTAATAAATTAATAAATAAATAAATAAAGAAAAAAGGCGTTTATGGTAGAGTGTTGGGAGTAATTGGAGTAGATCATTTAGAGGAAGAAAGAGTAGAGGGTAAAACAAGGGTGAAGAAAATAGTGTCCAAGGGATTTCACATATCATTATCGTCTAAAATGAGGTAGGGACCTACTCTTGAATGGACATGAAATGGGGTCGAAATGGTCGATTGTTTGGCAATTTTGAAAGCTTTGGTCTATATACTCTATTGTTTATTGTATTATTGTTATTCATATTAGTGGTTTATTCTTGCTTGATGGTAACATCGCAATGTGATTAGCCTACCTCTATAAGCAGCCACAATTATTACATCACAAATTCTCGTTTGTGACGAACCAACCCGTCGCAAATTTGCGACGGGTTAAATTCCCCTCATAAAGAACAAAGGGGGCAGGTGGGTGCAAATGACGAAGCCCCCCACTTACCTTGCCACTTGCTCTTTGTGAGGTGGATTTGACCCGTCGCAAGCTTGCGACGGATCGCCCCGTCACAAGCAACACTTATTGTTATTACGAACTTGTCAATATGCATTTTTGTTTCATGACCTTGTATCACATCTAATCAGATTCTATGTCTTCCAGCTGTGAGGATAATGGGTAGGATTTGGGCAGGTTCCTATCAAATTCAGACTTATGTCTGTCACACTAATGTTAGACCCATATATATTCGATGGATTCAAAATGGTCAGACCTATATCCATTCCTTAAGGGTTTGAATTCTCACACATGTTAAAAAAAAGCGTTTATTACTCTTGGAAAATAGCATATGTTAAATAAAGTTTGGTATAACGTTAAGAAGAATACCTAGCTACGATCTGAGTAGTTGGTATACTTGACATTACATTAGTACTTCTCGAAATATAAAAGGAAACCAAGTCTTACAAATTTTTTACAACATGGGCATCATGAAACTATTGTTGAATAAATGTGAAATATTAATTGATGATCTAATCATGGAATATCGATTATTTTCTACATACTCGTGTTGCTGTGTACTTGTGTAGTCAATTAATTCTATTTTTTTATAACCAAAATTGGGTCTAGGGTAGGATCTGGGTCTGGTTGGGTAGATCTAGATCCAGACCCGTTTTTAAATCGTTGTACCTTTATCCTACCGATATTCAATGGGTCCAAACCTACCTATTAGGGTAGGATCATGCGATCTAGGTAAGTTCTAAGATCCATTATCCTCCATACTTCCTACTAATCGATCGTGAGCTAGGTCGCTCATGATAAAAAAAAGGACATCACCTCAGTTATCAACCCACTCATTATTCAGTTTTCAATCATCGCTAACATATTTTACCGAACCAAACTTTCTCTCCTATTTTATTTCCTCTTTATTATGACCAAATAATTAAATGTTGACAAGTATTGGGTCCCAAAAGAGGTAAGATGTGTTATGATATTAATATGGATGTTCATAAGTTACAAGTATTAGTGATGTCAATAATGTAAGATGATTATAGACTTGCCTTTTTACCTTCCCATTGCATAACTCCCCTATGTGTTCATGTATATGTACCTTGTGTGTTAATGAGAAATATATACTTCTCCACCATCTCTCACTCTCCATCTCTATATTTTATAACACGTTATCAGCACGATTTTCTAACCAATGTCACGAGCTAATTGATGCACCAAAGTTTGGGTGGATATTATGTTAAGGATTGGAATAATGGTTCTTATAATTCCTGAATCTTAATCTTGGAAATTCTACCATATTTATTCGTAAGTCATTCTAAATTTTTTTTCTTATTACGTATTATTTTCCCCTCTTTCAGTAATTTTACAAAGTAATTTTATAAAATGTTGAGATGGTGTTTGCACTTAAATTTAACACAATATTTTCATTTGATTTATTATTTGATTAAAACATGTTACTTAATTCCTTAATTATCACTGAGGAAAATATCGGTATATTTCATACATGAAATTTAAGGATTATAACGAAATTATAATATATGAAATACGAGTCATAAACGAAAAGCATAAAGATTATAATCAACCTTTGGTCCTAGCAATATGGCCTAAGAACAAATATTGATATCGATATTCTCCTAATTGTTGCACCCAAGATGCTCTGAGAAATGTGTTTTCTTGTGCTAAACACCAAAAATTACTGATGATTTTTGTGAAAAAGTCATGATGATTATGTAGAGAAGAAGAGTTTATATAAAACTCTTTTTTTCTTCCTATGACCGTTCAAATAGTAGTAGAGTAGAGGGAGGAGTCTTCCCTCTTTTTCTTCTACTTGTTTTAGGTATTGGAGTCAAGATAGGAGTCTTGCCTCTTTTATTTATTTAATGTATAATATGTGTATGTATTTTTATTGTCATTTATGTTGTCACATATTAATAAGTCCATACAACATCTTGTAGTCGATTTATTAATACCGGTCTGACATCATTTATTATGACAATATCGTATAATATATACGTCAACTATAAATATCGTATATTTATAATTTTCTAATTAAATATAACAGTTTATATTTAATTACGAATTAATATTTAATTCGTATAAGCTTAGATTATTTAATCGTATTAAATAATTACATTATATGCATCAATTAGATATAACAGTTTATATTCAATTACGAATTAACATTTAATTCATCTCAGCTAGTATTATTTAATCGTATTAAATAATTGTATCATCATTTAAATAATTGTATCATCATTTCATTGACTAACCTTTTAGTCATATATATCGACTAACCTTTTAGTCATATAAGGCATTAATATGATTATATTATTCATATAATCATATCTCTCAAACACATCATTTAGGTGTGACTTTTAGGGACCAGTTGATCACCGCCATTAAAATGACAATAACATCAAACTTCTAGCAAGCCAACCGTTATCGATAAACGTTAATCAACTGATAAGATCATTAAGTATACCCTGTGAACCTGTAAGAGATTTATACACGTTATCACACTAACTGCGGAGGACACTAGTTCCAACAATTTCCCACTTGTCCTCACAAGTGTATGTGCGATAACCGATTTTCATATCCAAAATTTCTCCCACTCAATGTAAAAAAATTTGCAAAGTCCGTATTCACAAAGGTCGTATTTTACAAGTGATCAATATCAAGAGTGGTTTTCCCGACTAGAGAGTAACCTAACTGATAAACGAATCATTATTCGAGCATGGCCATGCATTTCAGTTACAACTCCTCGAGTGGCCCTGAGAAATAACAAAACCTGATAAAGGTTGGATATTTTCTTCAACTAAAATCCTGCAGATACAAGCACAGTATGATATGACCCAGTAAAAATCTGACTAGCCTCCTGTTACGGTCGACCCTGAGAAAGAAACCAAAGTCACCCAAAAACTGGCTTAATCTCAAGAGACAGTCGATAGTCAAAAGTATCGACTCTAGGAACACTATGGACGTCCAATCCACGACCTGGCACCGAATGTTTTTAAACATTTAGGACTCCATAACGTTGTCACGATGTCCTACGAGGTATCTTTATAACTCGTATCTGTGATCGATCAGTCAACCGTTTGATTTATGGCTCGTTGAACCCACCATCAATCAACTTCACAATATAATTGCCAGAGTTATCAGCTCATGTGGGCGATTACGGACCAGAACAAATATAATGTAATTCAGTTCACTTTGTGGCGTTCAATGTTGTCGTACAATCCACATGAAAAACAAAATTTGAAACAATACGATGATGTTATGAATAATATATGAAAAAAGAGACATTTATCTAATCCATATAAACAGCTACTACAACTCAGGAACACGTTTAATTCCCATGGAAACAATGTGCCCTTTATGCTTATCATATTTTAACGGTTTAATGAGAAGGTCCGCAATGTTGTCATCCGAAGCAATCTTGTCTATCACTATCTCTTTTTGCTCCACGTAATCTCGGATCATGTGAGCCTTTCGAAGTACATGTCTACACTTGTTGCTAGACTTAGGCTCCTTAGCTTGGAAGATGGCACCTCTATTATCACAATAGATGGTGATTGGGTCATTCGAACTAGGAACTACGGTTAGTCCTTGTAAGAACTGACGCATCCATATAGCTTCCTTTGCAGCTTCCGAAGCGGCATAGTACTTGGACGCAGTTGTAGAATCTGCTATAACACTTTGTTTGGAACTTTTCCAACTGGCCGCAACGCCATTAAGAGTAAAGACGAATCCAGACTGAGATTTCGAGTCATCTCGATCCGTTTGGAAGCTAGCAACTGCGTAACCGATTGCGCATAGCTTAGTATCTCCTCCTTAAGTCAATACCCACTCCTTAGTCCTTCGTAAGTACTTAAGGATATTTTTAACAGCCATCCAGTGTGTTTCACCTGGATTGCCTTGATACCGACTCGTCATACTCAATGCATATGCCACGTCTGGACGTGTGCATATCATGACATACATGATCGATCCTATGGCAGATGCATAAGAAACACGACTCATGCGCTTGACCTCTTCCGATGTCTTGGATGCCTGAGTTTTACTCAAATGCATCCCATAAATCATTGGAAGGTACCCCTTATTGGAGTTGGTCATGCTGAACCTTTCAAGAATCGTATCTATATAAGACTCCTGACTGAGTGATAACATCCGTCGTGATCTATCTCTATAGATACGGATCCCCAATATGCGTTGTGCCTCTCCCAGATCTTTCATCTGGAAATGGTTCTTTAACCATACTTTTACCGAAGATAAGAGAGGAATGTCATTCCCAATCAAGAGTATGTCATCGACATACAATATCAAGAAGACAATCTTATTCCCACTCGACTTGACATACAAGCATGGTTCCTCGACCGATCGAGTGAAACCATTCTCTTTTATCACCTGGTCGAAACGATGATTCCAACTCCGAGATGCTTGCTTAAGTCCATAAATGGAACGCTTAAGCCTGCAAACTTTCTTAGGATTTTTAGGATCAATGAAACCTTCGGGTTTTACCATGTACAATTCCTCCTCCAAATAACCGTTTAAGAAGGCGGTTTTCACATCCATCTGCCAAATTTCATAGTCATGAAAATCGGCAATCGCTAAGATTATCCGAGTGGAACGCTGCATAACTACGGGTGAAAATATTTCATCATAATGCAATCCTTGCACTTGAGTGAAACCTTTTGCCACTAGTCGTGCCTTATAGGTGTATGGTTGTCCTTCTACAGAATGCTTTATCTTATAAAGACATTTACACTGAAGAGGTCGTACCTTATCAGACAAATCAACTAGATCCCATACGTCATTCTCATACATGGAGTCCATATCGGATTGCATGGCTTCAAGCCATAGCTTCGAGTCGGAACAAGTCATGGCACCTTTATAGGTAGCGGGTTCGTTACTCTCTAGGAGTAAAATGTCATCTATATCATTCTCCTCGACCATACCAATGTATCTGTCTGGAGGAATGGAGACTTTACCCGACCTCCTAGGTTCCTGAGGAATATTAACCGTAGCAGAAGTTGAAGGAACATTTTCCTCCATCGGTTGCTCGGTTGTTGGTTCTTGTATCTCCGACAGATCGAAGGTTCTATTACTTGACTTGTTCTCGAGATACTCTTTCTCTAAGAACTTCGCACTAGCCGCAAAAAAAACTCGATGTTCGGCAGGCGAATAGAAGTAATGACCAAACATTCCTTTTGGATAACCAATAAAGTATGTCTTGACCGATCGCGGGCCGAGCTTATCCTTGGGTCTCCACTTGACATAAGCCTCGCAGCCCCAAACCCGAATAAAGGACAAGTTAGGGACCGTTCCCTTCCATATCTCATATGGAGTCTTGTCTACAGCTTTAGACGGACTTCGGTTAAGTATAAGGCAGCTGACAAAAGAGCAAAACCCCATAGTGAATCAGGTACTACCGTGTGACTCATCATGGATCGAACCATATCAAGTAATGTTCGATTTCTCCGTTCGGACACACCATTTAATTGAGGTTTTCCAGGTGGAGTTAACTGTAATACTATGCCACAGTCTTTAAGGTGTTGATCAAACTCATTTGAAAGATATTCGCCACCACGATCTGATCGAGGTGCTTTAATCTTTCTTCCCAGTTGGTTCTCAACCTTACTCTGGAATTCCTTAAACTGTTTAACGGACTCACTTTTATGGTTAATAAAGTAGACATATCCGTATCTACTCAAATCATCCGTGAAAGTGATAAAATATCTATAGCCGTCTCTTGCGTTGATTGACATAGGTCCGCATACATCAGTATGTATGAGTCTTAATAGGTCATTAGCACGCATTCCAACACCTTTGAAGGAAATTCGAGTCATTTTGCCGATAAGACATGATTCACACGTGCCAAATGATTCGTAATCAAATGGGGAGATAGTCCCATTCTCAATGAGCTTCTTTACACGTTTTTCATTTATGTGTCCCATACGACAATGCCATAGATAAGTTTGATCTTTGTCACCAACCTTTACTTTCTTATTATTCACATGTAATATGTCTGTGGTTTGATCTAAGATATAAATGCCATTCATGGAAACTGCTTTGCCATAAATCATTTCATTCAAAGAGAAAATACAGCTATTGTCTTTTAATTGAAAATGAAAAACCGTCTTTATCAAGCACGGAAACAGATATAATGTTCTTAGATAAACTGGGTACATAGTAGCAGTTATATAAATACAACTCAAATCCACTCGGGAGTTGGATTACGTATGTTCCCATTGAGACTGCAGCAACTTTTGCTCCATTCCCGACTCGCAGGTCCACATCACCCTTTGCGAGAGGTGTGATGTTTTTTAGGCCCTGCAAATGATTACAATGATGAGAACCACAACCTGTATCAAGTACCCAAGTTCCGGAACTTGCATGGTTAATCTCATTCATATGAATATAAGATGACATACCAACAGGAGTGACGTTGCCTGCTTTTATGTCTTCACGGTACACGGGACAGTTCCTCCTCCAATGCCCAGTCTTGTGGCAATGGTGGCACTCAATGTCACTGTCTTTGCTCTTTGCCTTGCCTTGTGAGCTACTAGTCTCACCAGGCCCACTCTTACCCTTTCCTGACTTCTTAAACTTTGGCTTCCCTACATTTAGGTCGCCATGAGCCTTGCCCTTACCTTTGTTCTTGTTGGAAATCATGAGAACATCTTGCTTCATGCTCCCACTCAATTTCAGATCCTTCTCGGTCTGTACGAGAAGTGAGTGTAGCTCATGAAGACTTTTCCTCATGTCATTCATGTAGTAATTTGCCCTGAAAAGGGCAAAACCATCATTAAGTGAATGAAGCACACGGTCAATGACTATGCTCTCACTGATTTTGCAATCAAGTGCCTCCAGTTTCTCGACATTCTCAATCATATCAAGAATGTGTGGGCTAACCGGTTGGCCCTTCTGGAGTTTCGCCTCAAAGAAGCGACATGTATGCTCAGAAGTAACGATTCTCGGTGCTTTTGAGAAATTCGTTAGTGAGCATTGTAACAACCCGAAATATACCCTATTTTTCTAGGGAAAATATTTACTAACACTTTCCAGCAGACTTAAGGTTTTAAAATAGAAATTTTTGTTCCGAGTAGTATTTTGAAATTCCGCGTTCGTATTTGGAATTTCTGAGAGATTTCATGAAAAGACCGTTTTTAGTCATCTTTGACTTTTCTTGACTTTTAAGTCGTCTTTGACTTTTCTTGACTTTTTAAGTCGTCATTGACTTTTCTTGACTTTTAAGTCGTCATAAACTTTTCTTGACTTTTTAAGTCATCTTTGACTTTTCTCGCCTTTTAAGTCGACTTTGACTTTCGTTGACTTTTCCCGACTCGCCTTGTAATTTTTGAAGACCGAAATTTTATTTTAAAAAAATAATATTTTTAATTTATTTTTATTTAGATTTATTAGAATTTATGATAATTTAATAAAATTATTTTGAATTTATTCGGAATTTATAATAAGGTTTTACGGTTTAAACCCAAACGTCATTTAACTATTCCCGGGTCAACTTAAGTCCCGAAACCCGACTTTGACATGAGTCAT